>BMAC01000965.1:490840-512176 GCA_014905375.1 Phtheirospermum japonicum | reverse complement strand
AGATAATTATATTATCAATCTATTTTGCATCCCCAATGACATATAGAGAAAAAAGGATTATCTAAAAAGATTGAATACGTATTGCCCTAGAAGATCAAACCCCAAATCCAATCGTTTATGGATTCAGGTACGCTTTCGTAAACTAACTTATGATCCTTAATAATTCAATATGATGGTTACTCGGTTATAGCGATGGTTTTTCGCTAAGAATATTTTAATCTAACAGGTAATAATAGGAAAAAAGAGTTATTGTTATGATTAAAGAGTATAAAGATGTATTTCCCTTATTCTTATCTTATTTGTATTTTAATAAGGAATTAATTAAACATTCTTTGATAGTAATTATTTGATAGTAATCTAAAACGACACTTAATTTGTTATAAAATTGAGTTTCTAAAACGAATTTTCTTTTAAAACGGAGGGAGTAATATTTAAGTTTCTATATTGAATAACTTGCACATTTATGATGATTATTTCCTATTTATAACCTAATAATTAATTTTCAACTAATTAATTTAAAATTTTATAATTTAGTTCATATGTAGATAATTTTGATTGTATTTTGGTTTAATCTCAATACATTTAGTTTAATTTGATGTTTTAATAATGAAAAGAAAAAAAAGCTATGATTCTCCAGATCGAGTGGAAATTAAACCAAAAAAAAAAAAAAAAACTCCGAACCGAATTCTGTACGGTTCTAAAGATTCAATATTAACAAGTTTCTGAAGTTGAGAAAATTCTGGAAATTTGCAAATTCTCAAACCATTAAAGCCTAGCATATTCCTCGTTGAAAAATGATATATGTAGGTATTGAATGTTTTACTCTGGGGTCATACTTGTAATTCCATATGTACTTCGCTTAGAAATTGCAATTCTGTCTCTATTTTTGTGTTGACTGGGGTGCGAATGTTTGATTTTCACTTTAATTAAACCCAGTAGTAAATGGAAATCTGACGATTTCATCGGTATTCAAGATTCATCTATCAAAAATCGAAATTACTATAAGTCAAACTCCACAAATTGGACAAGTTAAACTAATTTATTTTACAATCTAATAGACAAGTTACCCATCTCTGAATGGTTAAACTTATTAGATTTAATTTATAAAGTCAAAATGAAAAGATTAACCATGCATATAATTTAAAAAATGAAAAACCAGTTTACAGGTTAGTTTGTGAAGTTTAACCAAAAAGTAAATGGAAATTTAAGTAGTCAGTTTTATATACTAATTGTAACAAGCTTTTTAAGAGAAACGTAAATGTAGCTCTATTGTATTAATTCTCTCTTTATATATATATTAGTTTAATACTCGTGTATTACACGGGGTTTATCAAAAGATAAATATAAAAGTTATTTGTGATAATTACAAATTCATATGTAAAACGAAAAGTTCAAATGATGTATTATCAACCATTGCCTTTTACATGTCAAACTTATTTATTAATTATTATAATTATTAAATATATTTTTTTTATATTTAGATTCAATTGGTTAATAATTTTATTTACATACTTATAAAAATTTAAAGAAATCACATTCTAAACCCGTGCCTAATCTCTATTTATTAATTATTATTACGTTAATGTTTAAATTAAATTCGTTAATATTATTAGTTACATACTTTGAAAAACCAAACGGATGTCATACTCTCAACTCGTGTTGTATTTGTATCGATTTCTAGTCAATATTTAATAATAATAATAATAATAATAATAATAATAATAATAATAATAATACAGCCGTCCGAATCAAAACCGGCAATCCCGAGCAACCACCACCAACCACAACGATTCCAGGCCCGAGTCGCCATCCGAACCAAATCGCCGTCCGACGAACCAAACTCAACCAAACCCGGGCACTCCAAAAAAGCCACAACCGGAGGCCCGACTCACCACCCGAACAACGCAACACCCATCACCGATTCCCCCAACAACCATCAACAACACCGCGGGCTCGGATTTCACCACCATCACCATCACCCATCAACACCCATCAAAACCCAAAACGGCGACAGCCTGCCTACCACCAGGAGTCCAAAACCCCAATTTCAGAAAATCGGGTACCCGCGTGCCCGTTTTCATCCTCCTCCTCTGAAGACCCCAATGGATCTTCCACAGCGATCAGCGTGCTCCCCGACGCCTGCTTCGACCTGAGACTGGCCTTCCAGATGATTGATCGATCCGGCGACGGTAAGATAATGACGGAGGATCTGGAGCGGCTGTTGTACCGGCTAGGCGCCGTCACCGAGCCGGGAGGAACTGACATTGATGTTGAGCGAGGTGGATAGGGACGGGAGCGGGTGCATTATCCTGGAGGGGTTCCACGCGATCGGATCGACGTTCGCGCCGCCGGCTTGCGACGGCGAGATGAGGGAGGCGTTTGACTTCTTCGACTCGGATCGAGATGGGAGGATAACGGCGGAGGAGCTTTTCAGGGTTTTCAGGACAATCGGCGACGCCGGGTGCACGTTACAGGACTTCAGCCCGAATCGCGCGAATGAGGGGAGAGACGGGGAAGGGGACGGGATTTGGGGTAGGGTTTGTTTGGCATTTAATATGATTAGGGGCCTTTGTAAATTACATAAAACCCCTTGGCCTTCCATAATAATAATTTAATGAATTTAAAAAATAGAAAAAATCTGGTCCACACAAATGATTAGATCTACGGTCAAAATTAGTCCCTAGGTTCGCATATAATGACGGGGTTCTCATTTGAACCCAATCCTATATATATATATATATATATATATATATATATATATATATATATATATATATATATAATATATATATATATATATATATATATATATATATATATATATATATATATATATATATAATGACAACAAATGCTCAAATTGCGCTATTTTTTTTTTTACAAAACTTGGAAGAGCACAATAAAATTGTACTTCCACAATTTAAAAAATAACAAAATAGGAAGCACAAATTGAATATGCGCTTCCACCAATTAAAAAAAAACTAATTACATTTTGAATGTTTTTAGTCTATTTAGCAATTGGTATTTTACCAAAACCTTATCAAAAAAATTCTCAACACACCTTTTTAGCATTATGAATAATACATTCTCAGCCTATTTTAAATATCTGCATCTTGTTTTTTAAATTAGACCTAAGAATTGGTGCAAGTTGACTCAGATTTAAATGAAAAGAAAGAAGAAGTTTTTCCTGAATATTTAATTTGTTGAATTCGAAATTGAAAAAAAAATTATTGTACGAAAAGTTGTTGCTTTAAATCCAAACGAATTTGTTGCATTAGAAACTAGAAGAGATCTCCCGTGTGACGGCCACATGAGTCCTCTACAATGTGCGAAGATCCTAACTCGCTCTAAACCGAACCCATTTTAGAACTCGGTTTCATATCAAAGGGACAATAATCCAGCACAAAATAATTTCAATCTAATTCTTTTTATTCCCCTCCCCTCTCCCCCTCCCCCACCCCAACAAACATTCCCTTAGCCAAAATCGGCCCTCCTCTGCCATGGAAGAAATGTTTCGAATCCTAATTTTTTTTAGTTTCTTTGTGCCTCCACCGAGAGCCCGTCATGGATTTGCCACTGGTTGAGATAAATTTTGTAATTGAAATGGAGTACGAAACCTTGAATTTTGAAGTTATTGCTTGTTCTGATGAAGATGATACAAAAAGCTCTAATTTCACACCTGAAATTGAGTACGACCAACTGGATTCAACATAAATAATTGAAGAAGGTATTCTCTTTATTATATTATGGAATTCTTGAAATTTTAAAGTATTTTTCGTGGGATAATCTTTGAAATAGTTTGTTAATGGTAGAAATTGTCACTTTCACTACAAACTCTGTCACTTTTCTTTACAAAACTTGTCACCTTTTATATTTGAACTCAATTGCATTGAACAACTTGGGATGATTTATATCTTATTTGATGTACAATGATATATTTGTTGAAGATTGTCACTTTCTCAGCAAACCTTGCCACTCCCGTGTACAAGAATTGTCACTTTTATAATTCTGAAGTTTATCGCATTTTCGATATACTGTAATTCACTACAAAAAAATAGTGAAATGCTGACGGGCGGGTTCCGCTCGTCAACATTTTTGACGTCAGTAAACGATTTGCTGGTGGCATTAACCAAGCCATCAGCATTTGTTGATGGTATTTTCACGGGTTTATCCCGCCAGCCAACACGCCCGCCATAACCCGAGACCCGTCAGCAAATACTGACGGGTTTCTAATCTCATCAACAAATGCTGATGGGGTTTTTAATAACAATAAATATTATCATGTGAATTTCTAAGAATTGAACACCTAAGATTATGAGAAATTGTAACAAAACTAATAAGAGCATCATAATCCAGCACACATAAGGAATTCGATTAATAAAAGCAAGAAATTAAAAACTTACTAATTAACGGAGAGGAATAACTTCTTTCAAATGAGAGATTAAACTAAGATCAACTAATTAATAAATTTAAGATCTACTAAAACTAAGAAACTAGAGTTTGAAGATGGAAAAGGTAGATAAAACAAAAGAGAACAAAGAACACTCTTGGGTTGTCAACCCCAAGAGGTCCGAGAGAAGGGTTCTCACTGCTGGGCATCTATTCCTCGTGCCCAGTCTCTCTCCACACGCGCAGGATGCTGTCTCTCTTCTCCTTTAAAGGAACGGAGCTGGGCCTATTCGTTTTATGGGCCAAGGGATCTAAAATCCCGAAATTGTGCTGGCACTGGGTAACCCAGTGTGGATAACAGAGCTGTAACACATCCAATTGAGGCCCAATCTCATTAAAAATCCACTTGAAAGCCCACACTCGTCCTTCTCAAGACCAAAATACTTCAAAATCCAGGATTTTTCATGAAAATATAATGGCCTGACCACCGATGCTGAAAAATGGCCCCGTCGATTACGCGTCGATCGATGGTTGTGCTTCGTAGGTCCGAGTCGTGTTTTCATCAAACCGAGCTAAATGTGATCCTCGGGAATGCTCCTAGGCTTGATCGAATGTCCTAAAAAAAAATCATAAAAATCTACACAAAGTAAAAGAGAAATACGAAAAGTGATAAAAAGACGACAAAAGCTACTAAGATGTAAAATAAGGAAAAAAGGGACAAAACACGACCAAAACCCGACTAAAGCACTCAATAAAAGACATAGAAACATACGAAAATCATATACAAATATGTACAAATCAACGATGGGGCAGGGGATTTTTTTTGCTTTATGTGTGTGTGTTTCTGAGAGGATGGGGATCTGAATTTATCCCCAAAATGCTGACGGGCACGGGCCCATCAGCATTTTTATTATTTTTTTAATATTACTGACGGGTAGGTACCCGTCAACAATATTTTTTTATAATTATGTTTACGGTTGTTGACCCGTCAGCATTGTCGCCCGTTAGCAAACCCGTCTCCCAATTAGTATACTGACACCGTTTTGAGGGTCGGCTTATGGGCTGCTTGCTGATGGGATAAGGCCATCAGCATTCCGTCAGCATATCCCGGCCGTCAGTATATGCTGACAGTTTTTATTCCGTCAGCATTTCACTATTTTTTTGTAGTGATTTTTTGGTAGACATAACGTGTCACTTTGTATGCAAAATAATGTCACTTTTATGTACAAACACTGTCACTTATTATATATAACTCTATTACATTCTAAGAATATCACTATTGGCTTCTGAAATTTATTGGTAAAAATAACATGTCACTTTGTATGCATAACAATATCAATTTTATTTACAAATATTGTCACTTACAATAAAGCGATGTTCAGGACACGATGGCCCAAGGCGCTTCTCAATTTTCAGCTGAGATTATGTCGGCAGCTAATTCTTCACTGGCGCAATCCTTTATTAGGTTGTTTAAGCTTTCCTGGCACACAATTCTTTTTGTTGTAAGATTTTTGTTTTTTAAATAAATAATAATTATGGTGTCAATTTCTTTTTAATTTCTCCTGTGTTGATTTCATATGTATTATGCAGGGCCCTCAACCTCAGCCTTGGCAAGGCTATGCTCTACAGCCAGTGGGGTGCTCCCCTGGCCCAGGGCACAGCCCAAACTTTTTTAGGCTCCTTTGAAACCTATATATATATATATATTAGAAATAGTAAAAAAAAAAAAATCATATTTGAGCTAGGTTTAGTAAATTTGGGCTAGGAGTAGTAGATCAGGCTAGCTACGCCCCTGATATTGTGTGTAATTTTTGCATGGAAATTGTAATTGATCAAGTGGATGATATGTTTCCTTTAAAAGAGTTGTTGATTTGTGTCATCTCAGTTTACTCTATTTTACCGTTCGACCGAATTTGAGTTATGGGGATGGATTCTTATCCTGGTTTATTTTTGGTGATGTCTTCACTATATTATTAATTCGACTGAATTTGAATTGTAGGGGTTTGATTCTTGTTTTGATTTATTATTGGCAATGTGTTTACTCTATTATGTAGTTTGACTGAATTTGAGATGTGGGTTTTGATTCTTGTTTTGATTTGCTATTGGAAGTGTTTTTAATCTATTATATCATTCAAATGAACTTGAATCGTGGGGTTTGGTTTTCTATCTGTTATTGGCATATATTTTCTCTATTCTGTCGTTCAACTGAAATTAAATTATGGGGTTTGATTTTTTTTATTGATTTGATTTGTTATTACAATGTGTTTATAATTTTCAAAGAGTTGAATTGTGGGGTTTTGATTCTTGTCTGAATTGATATATTTGGAGGAGGGATAGTTTTGTTACACGTAGAGCTTTTTGTGATGCTTTAGTAAAGGAAAGAGCAAAACCCCATCCATCAACTAAATTTGATGATGGTCCAGAAATCTAGGTTGTCATTTGATGAAGAGGTTTATAGAACAATCTCATTGTGCACGAGAATGTGAAGCTCAATGCTAGTTAGGCTTCTTGCAACCCAATTCCTTGGGTCGACTCACTGGTCCCACCTGCTTACTAGGTTGTCCCCGTGGCCATAATGGGCATTTGTCTCATGTATATTAAATACTTGATTATAATAATGTGTAAAATTTTTAGTTTTTAGTGCAAAAGTGACAAGTTTTATTTAAAAAGCAGCACGTGTTAGTGCAATATTTATATTAATATATTTTAATCTAAATAGTTTATTATTATATAATGTGTAAATGTTATACATTTTAGTGGAAAAGTGAAATGTTATACATTTTAGAGAAAAAATAACAATATTTCTTCATAAAGAGCTCACAAATAAAGAATCTTACAACATGAAAAGGCGATAATTTTAGATATAAATTGACAAAAATCAGGTGAAAAGTGACACTATAAATTTTTTAAAAATAATTCAAGTATAATATCAAACATGACACTTTTCTTAAAGAAAAAAGCGACATTATTAGCGGAAAAGTGACACGTTTTAGAGAAAAAAGTGATGCCGTTATATTTAAATCCAAAATTAAAACATAAACCCGACCCCGTACCAAATAACACCAACGGTAGCTTCATAGATATAATTTATATTTTCATGTCAATACCACAAAACATAGTTCGGACTTAGAAAAAAAAAAGAGCTACTATGTACCATCGAACAAATAATCTCTTTCCCAAATCAAGTACAAATACAAAAGTTACTCATTTAGTTTCCCTTACATCAAGAGAATGAGCACACGTGCCTTCTACCCGATGCAACTAACATCATCAATTAAAGTCCAAGCAACGAACTAGACTCATAGTCAATCTAAGCCTAAACAATAAAAATATTAAATATATCGGTATAATCCCCGTTTTGAGCATCTTGCCAGGTCGAATATCATTGCGTAGTAGAACAACAGGCACCTAAATAATCTCCAACAACAAAAAACCTAAAGTGTAATACAAGCTCGTGTTTAGCGGGACCACTAATAAACAGGGCTTCCCTGAACACGTCGTAAGCAGCATCGAGATGCCCAACCTGATAATGGCAAAAAGATAGTACCCACTTTAATCACATCCAGTTTCGATTCAATTTTTCGAGGACCATGAATGAGTTTGTCAAGGTCAAGTTCCAGGAGATCAAAAATAAGTTGGACATCCTTTGCGTAGTCATACACATCAAGTACCCTTCTTAGAATGAGTACACGGAACAATTCATTTAGTTTAAAAATTAGCAACTAAGACCAACAGAGATACACAGATTCGCAAGAATTCACCAAATGTCATGTCAGAACACGGGGCAAGCAGGAGTTTTCATACGGAATCAATGATCGAAGGCAAGCAACAAGGAACGGAGGGCTAAGCAAAGGGTCCGAAGGAGGTTGCCCGCTTGTAGCAAGTTCTTACAGGACGCAACTAAACCTTCCGAGGGACATCCTTCTATGTCAAAGAAATCTTACCCCACAATGCCAGTAGGTTAGAGATGGGTTGTTGGAGGCTGAGGCCTCCATTATGTTGTTGCTAGCAAAAAAAACACACAAAATGCACTCGATTAGCACAAAAACAACATTAATCCACCACCAATTACTCCCCAGGTTCACTACTGGTACCCCACACCACTCTCTCAAATTAATTATCTCAAATCATGGGGTGGGTGGGTGGTGGGAAATAAAACAATTATTAAAAAATTCAGAAACATAACTATATCCCATTAAAATCTAAAATTCATCTTATGAACCAGACACAAGATCCCTAAAATCAATCTATTGTCCCTAAAACCTAAAATCAATCAACAAAAAAACAAAATTGACAAAAGAATTGAACAAAACCTAAAGTCTTTAACTGAAAATAACTAAATCAAAACAAGTGTGTCTTTCGCATGCAACTGAAAGGACACGATCGTGCAGGATTTAAACACTGTAATACCTGATTTATTCTTGAATTAAGAAACTCATGTCAATCAAATTATGTGATTAAAAATATGTTGTTGGCTAAAGTTATATTAGTAGGAAACTTTTTCTCTTTTATTTTAAATGACTGATATATAAACTTTGATCGGTTTAGACGTTATATTGATTACTAAGTCAATACTTATAATAAATATATGAATGTCCTAATAAGAGCATTCTAAATTAAGTCTGAGAATTGTTTATAACTTGTTAAATACACTAGGAAATACTTATATTGCGTCAGTTTCTTAGCAATAGTAATACAAGGTATAAATATTCAATTTCAAAGGAATTAAGTTAACTAATTAAAGAGGAGGTTATTAAAACTTGTAATAAATTCACCAAGTCTATATAATCTTACTTGTATATAAATGGCCTATGCAAACCCATGTTCAGCAAAGAATACTAGTTCGGAAACCCGCGTTTACGCGGGCATATTGAGCAAAAATATACTAAAAAGAACGAAAAAATAAATATTAAATTATAGTCAATAATACAACTTTTTAAAATGTTCACTTGAGATCCTGGAAAACTTACCTGTAAACAACATTTGCAGTCTTATTAATAATATTACCATCGTCGTCACAACTTAGGATTTAATCCTTTACGACTCTTAATCCGAGAGACTGCGACGTAAAGTTGACCTTGGCTAAAAACTGGTCTTGGCAAATACAAACCCACATTAGAAAGAGTTTGACCCTCACTCTTGTTTATAGTCATTGCGAAACAAATAAAGAGGGAAAACTGTCTCCTTTGAAATTTGAATGGGACCCTACTATCTGAAGGGTTCAATGCCATTCGTGGAATGTAAATCTTCATACCAACATTAGTTTCTGACAAAATCTTTGCTTCAATAATGCTATCGCCAAGTTGCGTAACGACTAATATAGTACCATTTCATAGCTCTGAAGCTTGATCCATGTTTCTAATCAACATAACCAGAACACCAGCTTTTAACTTCAGAATATGATTGGGGATTCTGGAGCACTTTATCGTGTTTAGGAAATTTGTCGAGTACACTTGATGCTGAGCTTCTCCATTTACATATGTTTTGCAAATTGTGTCAAAGCTAAGATATACTCGTTCATCACCTGTAAGAATCGACACCACGTATTCATTCACTGTCTCAATAATACTATTAGTTGGTGCAAGAATAGCTCTTTCTTCGAAGAATGATTGATCGCCAAAGTTTTGTAAAAGAGATTGGTAAGTGCTCTCAACAATAGCAGCAACATGATCGTCTGAAGTTTGAAGAAGTATGTCGTCAGGTATATCAATTAAAGTTTGACCATCAACTTCTGTACCAGTTTTGCCATCACCGATTTTGAGTATCCAGTCGGAGAAATCGCAAATTTCACGTTCAATAGATCTTGACATTGATTGTCCGACGATTAACCATATATTCTTCGTCAATCGAAGAATCTTACAATGTTCCCATAATCTAGATGAACAGATACTGGCATACACAATATCTTCCCGACTTCCCTTTGGCACAACAGGAAGAATCTGACGAAAGTCACCACCTAGAACTATAACCTTACCGGCAAATGGTAATTCCTTTCTTTCCTCTGGTGCAATATGCTTCAAACTTTTATGCAAAGCTTCAAAACACAATCTGCTCATCATCGGTGCTTCATCCCAAATGATTAATTGGCTCTAAAATTGAAAAAAAAATTTGTTACTTATTTAAATAGTGCACCACTACAAATTAGTAATTTGTTCCTTATTAAAATAAAATAATAACTTGTTCCTTATTAGGAATTTATTCAAACTTGTTCATTATTGAAATTGTGCACTAATACATTAAAACGGTGCACTAATACAACATAACAACTTTCAAATAAATGCATGTCGAGTTATTAGGTGGATAAATGAGTTCAAAAGCACAACGATTCCGGACTCTCAAATTGGCACGACGTAGAAAATCATCTACACCACCCCGAATCGATACTGAAGACGCATCCCTCTGTAATTGTACAATCCATTCGGTTAAACGATGATTTAGTGTTGCAGTTGTCTCGTTCACCATTCTAGACTCATGAATGTGTTTCATCCAGAAGTCCATAGGAATAGGCTGTGTAGTAAAAACAATATAAAAATGAATCAATTATCTAATATTATTTTTTATAATATCATATTGAGTTGTTTTAAAATTAGACCACTCACCAAAAATGATTTCTCAACATGAGTATTTGCAATTGTCAACTAAAATGATGGGAACGATACGTTGCCATAGTCCAAATATAATTCACCAAACGTATAAATGTTTGGGACAATTCCCATATAGTCCAAAAGGGAAACAATCTTTCCTAAATAATCCATTGAAAATATTAATTTCCCATTTACTCTTTAATTTTCTATTTAATCAAACTTAATACATAAGTGTACAAGTTTACTCTTATTAGCCAATTTTGTTTTATTTTTTAATTTCCTTTTTCTTTCTTCCATTTTTTTTCAAATAAAATTCATATTAATTCTATACTACCTTATTTATATTAATTTTATACTACCCATGGTCGAATTCCATACTACCCATGTTTTCAAATATAATTCTTATTAATTTTGTACAACCCATGGTCGAATTCCATACTACCCATGTAGAAATTATATACTACATTTATTAAATTGAGAAATTATATACTACATTTATTACATAATAATTCTATACTACAAAAAAAAAAATGCATCTACATTTAGAAATTATAAACTACATCTATTACATTGAGAAATTAATTTCATACTACTTAACAATCTTGGACAATCAATTCTACACTACATAAAAAAAAAATTATACTACATTTAGAAATTATATACTACATTCAGAAATTAATCTTATATTAATTTCATACTACTCACCGATCTTGGATAATCATAATCTATACTACATCAAAAGAAATCATACTACATCTAGAAATTATATACTACATTGAGAAATTAATTTCATATTAATTTCGGCAACCAGGGACTCAAGGATCGGCCACCGACTCTGCTTCCACGCGCCACTATTTCGGAACCCATCCGCAAACTAGCATCGAGTCTCCAAACCCCATAAACCAATGTCTTCGAATCAGGCGAAGGAACGAACGTCATCGGAATCGGTGAACCACGAAACTACCGCTGCATCACCGTTGCTCCTTTGTCGTTTACTCAGCCTTGATGACCCAGAAACCCAAGGATTAGGGATCCATGATCACCACCTCCACCTGCTAGTCCATCGGTGACACTCGAATCCGTCCAGATGAGGAGGCCGAACCACAACCGATGACAAAACGGAGAAGGATTAACCAACGAGCAAACCCTCTAGTCAATCCCCCACGCACCATCAACGATATCAACGTCCCCAATCAAGTGCGCAACAGCAACGCCGCTGGACTCCACCATACTCCTTCCAGGTTTCCGACAACCCAAAATAAACAAGGACTCGAAAAGAGGTTGTAAGCTACTGCAGAGGCCAAACATGGCCGTCGCCACCTTTTCCATGATCTGGTGCATCTCGGTATTGAAGGAAGAAGATGATGAGGCAGCAGACGCACGGCCTTGGGCCTGATAGCGGTCGCCTACCTCAGTCGTCGGTGGTTAGGTGGTGTGTAGAGTTAGAAAGGGGAAAAAGAGAGGATGCGGCCGTGATTTATGAAATTGGGGAAGAAGGCTCAGGTTTCAAATTATTTTCATCCAAGTAGGTCTTCAAGGCGCGTGTGTGTGTATACATGTGTGTAGGAGTATTTAGATAATTTAAATATAATTTTTGGTTTAATGGGAAGAATTTGACTAAATGGGATAAATAAAAAGTTGGATGTTTATTTGGGAATTAATGCTGATTTAAGTGTAGTATATGAGAATTATCCCTAAATATTTTTGTATTTCTTTTCTTCTCCAGATTCGGAGAAAACAAAAACATCAAATATCAAACTACCACGGTAAGTAAGGACCATCTGATCCCCGATTTCAATATTGTTATGTTGGATAAATAGTTCCAAACCGACTCCAAATTCAACATTCTCGTTAGCCCTGTTCATTTCAACTGGCCATGAATCTCCACGCCAATTTTGTACATCGAAATAGACAGGGAGTGCATCTTCTAAAAATTTGGAGAAAGTATCTGGAATTTGCTGTTACATAATTATAAAATTTAATATATGAAGTATATGTATATATATATATATATATATATATATATATATATATATATATATATATATATATATATATATATATATATATATATATCTTATTTTGATATTTTATAAAATATGAGCATTACACGATAAATATACATATGATAAAAAAAATTGTAATATGGCACATGCATACGAAAGAAAAAGTAAACTAATAACATTAAAAAAACTTACATATTTATTGATCGTATAATATTTCTTGATAAACAGTTTATTCAGTGGGCAAGAAAACTTATGTTCATATATTTGACGATGAAACATAAATATTGTAATTTCGAAGAAAATATAAATAACAAGAGAGTAAACTATATAGTTAAAAATTGAATTAATTTTTTAGAAAGACATAATTTAAACTAAACTATTTAATATTTATGAAAAAAAACATACCAAATGATCCTTTTTAGAATATGCAACACATATTCTTCGATTGATGGCAAACAGAGGTTGAAGATGTAGGTCCATTGTTTATTTTTTTTTATAAATAAATAAATTTTGTATACATATCAAAAAATTGACAATCAGTTATTTATAGGGGTCATGAAATTATGGATGTATATAAATATATGGTAATATGTTCAATCAAGGTATAATTAAATTCCCAATCAATTAAAATAAAACTGTTATTCACTCAAACAATTATATCGTTAAATATGGTAGAGTCAAATCGCCTTTCGAATATATTCATCAAATATCCAAAAAAATTATAACTATTACATTGTTTGTTGGTTAATAAAAAAAATATGTTATCTTTTGTAATCGGTTGCACAAAAGAAAAAAAAAAGAAAAAACAAAACAGTTGATTCACTTCAACGTGAATCTTTATTTTACAATAACAATTTCATTAATAATATAAATTCGTGTGGACGTTATGAATTGCCAATTAATACTCATCTAATCTCCATTTTCATAATCAAATTACTTTAAATGTAGGAATGGTAAAATACATAAGCTGATGGCAATAAGTAATTGATTGCGTATTAGATAATCATCGTTAAATATGGTATAATTTAAATTGAATTCATTTTTAAAAAATTGTTATTCAATTAAACAAACTCAATAATTATGGTATAGTCAATTAAAAGAAATTGATCATATAATCAATTAAATTCATATATTGCAAACAAACTCGATAATTATGGTATAGGACAGTCAAATTCCAAATCAATTAAATTCATCAAAATCCGCTAAAACTTACAAACAAATAGTGTTTGCATGGTTAATCAAAAGAAATCTTGCATTTGTAATCTGTTTACCAAAAAAAAAAAAAAAAAAGGTGTAGAGTATTACAATCATGTTTGTTATTACAATCATTTATAAATGATTATTAATAGTGCTTACGACCAGAAATCATTATTGAGCGAAATTTGTAGAGTATATTCGGTTTTTATGTTTGTTATCTTTTCCATAAATATTTTATTTAAAAATCTGAATTATTTTTATTTTCCATAATCAATATACATTAAGTGTAGCAATGGTAACACAGTTGATTTTCATTTTCCATAATCAATATACATTAAGTGCATCAATGGTAAAACAGTTGATTTCATTTCCATAATCAATATACATTAAATGTAGCAATGGTAAAAGATTTGATTTTCATTTCCATAATCAATATACATTAAGTGTAGTTGTGGTAAAATAGTTGATTCGATTCAACGCGAATCTTTATTTTACAATACAAATTTGATTAATAATATAAAGTCGTGTGGACGTTACTTATTCCCAATTAATTATCATTTAATTATCATTCCCATAATCAAATTAGATTAAATGTATGAATGGTAAAATACATAAGCTGATTGCAATAAGTAATTGATTGCGGATTAGATAACAATCGTTAATTATGGTATAATTAAATTAGAAATTGAAGGAAGCAGCTTACAATACATGAAAGGTGAAACATAGATAATAAATATATAAAATATTCAAATAAATTAAAAATACATTGCAGTCCGTTCAAGAAAAAGTAGACAGAAGAAAAATAACAAACTGAATAAATATTAGCGAAAATAAAAAGCTAGATTGTTCGAATTATAAAGGCGAAACATGAACAAACTGGAGAAAAAATACACAGCTAAATGTATATTATTATTCGACGCCTTCCATCCGCACCCATTGCCCACCCAGACCATGTACATACAGATATGGAAACCATCTCTCAGATCGAAATAGACCCTAAAAACTCTAAAAAAAAATGAAAATCGGAAAATAATTTATGATGTGAGTTCCCGGAAAGAATTAATTTCACAGCAAGGAGTCCGAAATTAATTTTAGATATCGATTAAAAAAAGAACCAAAAAAATTGAATTATCACACACACACACAAAAAAAAAAAAACGCATCCGAGAATAACAGATCTACAAAAATAAAAGTCAAATTTTTCAAAAATATCAAACAAAGTATCAAAATAATTTTCTGACAAGAAATAAGTAAATTCCGAAAGTAAAATCTACAAAATTGACTAAAAACCCGGACGTTGACATTCCCCTTGCCCACTCCGATTACTGGAAACCATCTCTCAGATCGAAATACATGGGAAAACCCCTCAGAAAAATGAATATCGGGAAATAATTTACACGATCTGAGTTCCCAGAATAATTAATTTCACAGCAAGGATTCCGAATTAATTTAGGAAATTGATTTAAAGACGAACCAAAAAAAAATCGATTTTTCCCAAAAGAAAAAAAATGCATCCGAGAACAAATATAGACAAATAGAGAACAAAAATCAAACTACTAAACATGGAATAATTAGTTGGAAATATGACAACCTTAAAGAAGGTCGGTCGCAACATTTTTGTGCAAAAGTCGTGACAGGGATTGTAAGGCAGGGGAAACAAATAGGAGGGATTATCCAGGGAGAAAAATGGCTGATAGAAAAGAGGGGAGAGAAAAAAAGGGAGAGAATGAAACCCTAAAAAAAGTCCTATTTTATACCTAGGTATTTTTTATATAAAAGGAAGGAATTTGTGTGAATTAACACGAAATTGCCATATCAGAGTTACAAAATATAATAAAATAACACATGTCATTTGACTTCATACCAAGTTGACACCTAAGGTAGGTGTCAACAGAATTAACAAATAAGAAGGATATATTATTATTAGTTGTATGGAAGCTGAATAAAAAAAAGAAGAACAAATAGAGGTAATCTAACTTCTTCTCCATGTGATCATAATATATATATATATATATATGTGTGTGTGTGTGTGTGTGTGTGTGTGTGTGTGTGTGTGTGTGTGCGTGTGTGTGTGTGTGTGTGCGTGTGTGTGTGTGTGTGTGTGTGTGTGTGTGTGTGTGTGTGTTTATAAACCACGAAACCAGGTTTATGCTTAAAAATATTTTAAATTCTATAACTACTACTGGCCTTTCCATATTATCTTCTAAAATAACAGATAATATGGAAAGGCTGTTGGATTCTTAATCCAACTTTGGGCTTATATGTGAAATAATTATATAAATAAGGAAGGATAATTAAAAGTGATCAAATAAAGTTTAAGGTATTGGGCTTTAATTTATTTAATAGGATGTGGGACTTTAATGTGTAGATACTCAATGAGCTATCTATTTTAATGATGGGTTAAAATAGGTAAACTATAGATGACTCATGTATATAAGGGTTATGGTCCCTATGTCATACGTATTATTATCTCCATTATATTCTGCATCCCATCGTCAGAAGAGAGCATATAGAGAAAGTTAAAGGATTCTCTAAAAGAATTGGATACGTATTGTCGTAGAAGGTCAAACCCCAAATTCAATTGCATATGGATTCAAGTACGCTTCCGTAAACTAACCTATGATTCTTAATAATTCAATTTGATGATTCCTCGATTATAGCGATGACTTTCGCTAAGATTTTATTATCTAACAAGTAGTATCAAAGTCGATCATATTGAGTTATTGAGAATCGAATTAATTATTTGATTTACAGTTGAATTGCTAAATCTCGAAAATTTGATGTGTTCATATTTTTTGGATTCAAACTTGGCAAACACTTGTGTTAGACCAGATTAACGGGTCATGACCCGTTAGACCATCTGACCTGATACTATAATGTATTGGTTTTTGTATTATGATGTATTGGTTTTTTTTACTGTAAAGTATTAGTTTTTCATAAATCTCTGACCCGTGCTATGATGTATTGATTTTTGTACTGTAATGTATTTGTACTATGATGTATTGGTTTTTAATTATAATGTATTAATTTTTATATTATAATGTATTTATATAAAATTTTGGCCTAACAAATGATCCGTTAGTTCGACCTAACAAGAGTGTTGTCCTTCAAACTTTATGGATTCAGTTGACTCACGATCGTATATATGTCTTTTTATGATTGCAAATAATATATGAATTCAATTTTTTTTTTTAGGATTCAGTTGACTGCACATATAAGGCATTAAGATATTTGGTCTTATAATTATGTTAGTTTCAAGATATTTTCACAAAACCTGTTGAATAAAGAATGTCCATTTATTATGATTATTATTATTATTATTATTCGGATATATATATGTGTGTGGTGGTTGCTGCTTTAAGTTTACTTCTGTTTCATTTTTTTTTAGATACGTGTGGTTTTGCAATGATTATTGTTTGTAATCATAAGGATTCAGTTTCAATCTCATGGATTCAAAAAAAAAAAAAAAAGCTGGGGAAAATTAAGAATGGTGGGTGTTGTGGGCCTAAATTGAGTAAAGGGTGTTATGGGCCCAGAATTGTTCAATTTTGCCTTCTGCCACGTAGATTTAAAAAAAAAAAATCTCACGGCCCATTTAATTAGGAGCTCAGTTTGTGGTTTGTAATTAGGTTTAGTTTGGGCCACTTAAATATATGTGGCCCATATATTTGCATTTATGCATTCAGTTTGGGCCTTATTAAGTTATAAAATTATGTGGCCCATTTATATTTAAGGAAATTATAAGGGTTTTAATATATTATTATTATTATTATTATTATTATTATTATTAGGTCTAATCAAGGTTTATTAAATTGACCTCGAATAATAAATAAATTTCTAAATTTAATTTGGTCTTAGAGTTTAAATTTGAAATTCAGATATTGGTATGGTTTTATATATTTTGAGATATACTAATTGAAGCAACAATGTCACAAAAATGACCTCTCTTGTGGAAATTAGTTTATTTCAAAATATAAAAGGTTGTGTGCATGTAATTTATGTGAATATTCATCGGCCAAAAGGAAGATTCATATTTATCATAATTATATGTACAGTTGCGGTAGTAAACGTGTGATGCAATGAATCGGCCAAAAGGAAGACTCATTGTTTGATATGTTATTATTATCAATGTTTGATTACTGCGCTAAGATGTCAATTACAAGTTAATATCTTGTCAAAAGATGAAATTTTGATGGAGTGTCGATATCTTGAGATGTGGATTTAACTTTTATTTGAATTTATTATTATAATTCTAAGTTTATTCTATGTGAGCATGATAGATTTATTTTCTTTGATTCATCTATATCTACTCCTGCTAATAGTACTACGAGCATCAATTTTATCCCTATACTAAATGGCACAAACTTCAAGTCATGGAGAATCTTTTAATAGTTCTCAGAGTCATGGATCTCGACCATGCGATAAGGACTGATTCCCCACCACCTCTTACGAATAAAAGTACTACGGATGAAAAGAGGGATATGGAAAGGTGGGAGAGATCGAATCGCATGTGTATGATGATCATGGGAAAGCCATTCCAGAAGCGTTTAGGGGCACTATGTCTGAGAAATCACTATAGCTAAAGAATTCATCGTTGATATTGAGAAAAGGTTCGTCAAGAACGAAAAGGCTTAAATTGGTACGCTCTTGACAACTCTGGTCTCAATGAGGTATGGAAGTAAAGGCAATATTGGGGAATACATTATGGAAATGTATCATATTGCTTCAAAACTTAGAGCACTCAAGCTTGAATTCTTTGAGGACTTGCTAGTGAATTTGGTTTTAATATCTCTTTCGGGACATTTTAATCAGTTTAAGGTGAGCTATAATTGTCAAAAGGAGACTTGGTCTCTAAATGAGCACATCTCACACTGTGTTCAGGTAGAGGAAAGGTTGAAGTAAGACAAGACTGAAAGTGCTAATATTGCCTCAACTTCCAAATCTAAGGGCAAGGGATTAAAGCAAGAGAAGGATAAGGAAGCTGCACACACAACACCACAAAAGAAACAACAAAAGGCACCTAGTGCAAAAGACGGTACCGATTCTGGTAATTGTACGAGTTTTTTCTTCTGCGGAGGTGTAAGACATAGGAAGAAAGAGTGTACCAACTATCACGCTTGGCATGCTAAGAAAGGTATGCTACTTAATTTGGTTTGATCTGAGGTTAATTTAACTTCGGTTCCTAGACACACATAGTGGATAGATTCCGGTGCAACAACTCACATCAGCGTGTCTATGCAGGGTTATCTCCATTGTCGAAAGCCAACTGATGGTGAAATATATATATATATATATATATATATATATATATATATATATATATATATATATATATATATGATAGGGTAGGATATATGCCAGAGCTGGATTGGGGTAGCTCTGACCCCCATATAATCAACAAGATGCGGGGAAGAACAGCCATCCCTTGAGGTCCCTGACCTGGTCACCGGTAAGGACGTTAGAGGCCCGGAGATTACCTCCAATTGAAGCCCTGGAAGTGGAGATTAGCCTGACCTGGGCAAGAAGGCTTGGTTGAGTCCCTTGAATGATAGAGCTCTTCCTCAGTAGTAGCAAGAGCTGATTTGTTAAGCAGCAGGGGCTAGAGGAAAGAGAAGACGAAGAATCGTGGACTAGATCAGATTGAGGGAAAGAACTAAAAAAGATCTGGAAAGAGAGAATTGTCTTTCAGATCCCCAACAAAGAGACAGGTGGGACCATTTGTCAGAATTTGTTGGGTAACGGCCCTTGATTCCTGCCATGTGTTCCTTAGATCCCGGCTGGGGTCCGCGTTAAGAAAAGCTATAAATACCTCAGCTTTAAAGCTGAAAGAGGTATGTCATTCTTTTAAGGCTTTCTTATTTTCTTCTTGGAAAACACCTCAAACGCTTACTGACTTAAGCATCGGAGAGGTTTCCACCGGAAAATCACCGGTGGTCCTTTCTAACTCTTGTTTGTGGTGCAGATCAGGAAGATATTAAAGGCTTCAGGCAGTCTTAATATTGGTCATTTTTTGGGGTGAAACAATTGGCGCCGTCTGTGGGAAGGCGATTAAGTTAAGACGTGAGATTTTTTGTTTATTTCTTCAGACGGTTTACGACGGAACTTGGTGGGTGAGCTTGGTGGAACCCCTAGTTCCGCCGCGCCATGGGGGATGCCAAGAACGACAGATACGACGGCAGCGACGAGACCAGGAGAGACAACGCCGTCAGCAGGGGCCACACTGGACGCTACGCCGCCTCCGCTCAGAAAATCCGGGCCAGCCACGGGTGGTTCATTCAATGAATCCTTCCTCCTACAGCTCTCGGAGTTGATCGGCAAAGCCGTGGAGACGGCAGTAGAGAAGAAGTTCGCGGAGATGACAACGCCGCCATCCAACACACCACCAGCGCAGGCTGTTCCGTTGGCGGGAACGCAGCCATCCCGGGGGCAGCAAGCGGATAAGGCTCCCTTGCGTGATGGGGAAGAGCACTTTTCCACCTCTGACAGCGAAACTTCAGACCAAACTAATCCAGGTCTGGTTGAGCAGATGCAGAGTCTGCAAAAGGAAGTAAGAGAGTTTAAGAGAAAAATGGTGACAGGTGGGATGACCACAGYAAGACGGGGCACACCATTTACTGAGGAAGTCATGCGAGATGATGTRCCARCTTCATATCGCTCCCTTGGCTTTGAGTACAACGGAACCACGGACCCGTGGGATCACCTCAGTCGCTTTGAGATTGCAGCAGCCCTGCACAAATTTTCGGACGCTGTCATGTGTCGGGTCTTTCCGATGACTTTCACCAAATCAACGCAGCTCTGGTTTAGTCAACTGCCGCCGAGGTCTATCAACAATTTCGATGAGTTTAGCTCAGCCTTTCTACACCAGTTCATAAGCTGCAGGAAATACCAGAAAATGCCACTGGAACTTTTTAGTTTCAAGCAAAAGGAGAGCGAGAGCCTCCGTGCTTATATCAACAGGTTTACAACTGTCAAATTAGAAGTGCCTTCTGCATCCGAAGAGCTGTTGATAAATGCCTTGGCGCAAGGTTTGAGACGAGGGGATTTCTTTCAATCACTGGTGGTGAAGCCAGCCCTGAAATTTGGGGAGCTCTTGGAAAGAGCGGAAAAGTATATCCATCTGGAAGAAGCTCTGAAGCTCAAAGACGAAGGGGAGAAGAGGA
>BMAC01000965.1:450386-472852 GCA_014905375.1 Phtheirospermum japonicum | reverse complement strand
GGCGGCACAACACCGGAAGGAATATTGCGCAGGCGCTTGGACCTCTTTAAGGTAGGATTCCCCACCCGCCCAAAGGTTTCAGCAATAAACGCTAAATCCAGGGGATTATCGACATCAATTTCGTTCCCAGGCTATCCTGGGAACACTTGCGAAACAGGAACGACGTCAATCGGCGGTGAAATTGGAACAGCAGCGCTGGAATCTTTTGCCGGCGAGGGTGGTGGCGATGTTGATAGCGGTGGTGGGATGGAAGAGCAACCACCACCGATTTCGACTCGAATATCTAGGCCACCAACTCGCACATAGGGCGCAGGGACCTGTTCACCGGTGCGATGGAGTTCTGCCGGTAGTTTTGGAACAGACGAGGGCGGCGGCGAGTTTGTCATCCTGCAAATTCTCAGAAATACAAGAACACGAAATAGATGAAATTGGAGAGAGATAAGAAGGTTGGAGAGTTCAATTTGCAGGGGTTAATTTCGAATGTGATCAAATGGTAAAATCAGAACAGGTTTTTATGCCAAAAAAATGACCGTTGAAGGAGAGAGAAAGCAAAGGAAACAAGGAAATAACCCTAATTTCTCACCCGACTGATTTTGTGGGGTTAAAACACGATTTTTCTTTCCTTCTAGAAACAAAACCACTCCCCCTCAATGTAGGATTTTAATCACACCCACTAACACACCCATTAACTTTTCCATTATCTCTTTTAAAAAAAATAATAATAAAATCGCACAACTTAATCTACAAAATCGGCCGAAAGTACAAAGCTGAATTAATTGAACCATCAGCATAGCTGTACCTATCTTGTGCAATGCAAATTATCACTCACCAAATTCACCTCGTTATTACCTATCCAGCCGTCCGATTTTAACTCCACTGAAACACTTAGTTAGCTCAATTCAAAACAAAATCAAGAGATTTCAAGTTAGACATAAACACAAGAAACAAGACGCACAGCAAGATGGCATCTCCACAGAGTATGAATGTCCTAAGGGATGCCTAAAATTCATGACCTAAAAAAATATACAAAAACATATTCAGATTTCAGTGACTTGATCCAATGTTACTTTTTATTACTAACAACATTATGAACCAACATTGCCTTAGGTGAAATCAATGGAAACTTACCCCTTAACCCAAGTTAATGACTACGTCAAGATCTCTCAAGAAGATGATTTTTAAAGATTGGAGCATTTTGAGTCCAGATTTTCTTCATCCTTGAAGTGATTTAAATCTTTTAATCTTTAGCAATTGCTGTTAAACACCTCTTGTTTTTGGACTTGGGAGAAAGCCAGGTTCTGCGGGCAAGTCCCACAATCACCTAATTTTGAAGAGGTTGGTCCTTTTTGTCATCACTTTTATTGAAACACAGGACCTTATTGCACTTTCAATCAAACTCAATGCATTAGAATCATGTATGAAAAGAAAGGTAGAAATGCATGCAAAATTATACAGATGTTGTGACTGATGTTGATAAGGGGTGTCACAACATCACAAACCAACATTGGTTAGACGATGCACATACTGAGATCTCTTCTCAAACGAGAGAAGGTCTCGAGATCTAATGCCTTCGTGAAGATGTCAGCTAGCTGATTATCAGTTCCAATATGTTCAAGGCTAACAATCTTCCTCTCAACTAAGTCTAGAATAAAGTGGTACCTTATGTCAATGTGTTTGATTCGAGAATGCTGGACTGGATTTTTGGAGATGTCAATGGCACTGGAATAGTCACACAACACTGTCAAGATACTATTATGCAGACCGTAGTCTTCAATCATTTGGTTCATCCACAGTAATTGTGTGCACGCACTTCCAGCTGCAATGTACTCGGCTTCAGCTGTAGAAAGAGAAATACAATTTTGCTTTTTGCTGTACCAAGAAATTAGGTTATTACCCAGAAAAAAACATCCCCCAATAGTGCTTTTTCTATCTACTACATCTCCATCCCAGTTCGAATCCAAACTTTTTTACTAAGTTCTTTGAATATTTAGTCTGGGAAAGAAAAATACCATCATCAAGCTGTTTAATTTGTAAACCAAGGAAGTACGAGAGGTTACCTTCCATGCTCATCTTGAATGTATCGGACATTCGAGTAACAAACTCCTTGACCATCTGCTCGTTAGTGGATCCAAAAATAATATCATCTACATAGATTTGGACGATTAAGATGTGCTTATTGGATTTAAGAAGAAACAAAGTTTTATCAACTTCCCCTCGTCTAAAGTTCAAATAAAGCAAATGTTGAGTTAGCCTTTCATACCAAGCTCTAGGAGCTTGTTTTAAACCATAAAGAGCCTTTTTCAATTTTAAAACAAAATTTGGTTTTTGAGGATCCAAAAATCCTTTAGGCTGCTCAACATACACTTCTTCACTTAAGAATAAAAAAGCACTCTTAATGTCCATTTGATGCAATGAAATCTTCATATAACAAGCAACAGAAAGCAAAAGCCTTACTGACTCAATGCGAGCAACAGGGGCAAAAGTTTCATCAAAATCAATTCCTTCAATTTGCGTATACCCTTGTGCAACCAGTCGAGCTTTGTTCCTCACAATGTTGCCTGCTTCATCAGTCTTGTTCTTGAATATCCACTTGGTTCCTGTCACATGGGAATTTTTTGGCCGTGGAACTAAATCCCAGACATCGTTTTTGGCGAATTGGTCCAGCTCTTCTTGCATTGCTCGAATCCAGAACTCATATTTGAGTGCATCCTCCACTTGCTTGGGCTCTATTTTAGAAATATACAAAGACCCACGAATCTTAGAACAATTTGTAGACAAACATACATACCTGACTATCTCCTTGAAATTTATCTATCTCCGTCTTGTACTCCTTTCATCTAAATCACCAATAATTTGGCCCATGGGATGGTTTTTCTGGATTCTGGATGGAATATCCCTCTGATGAAGATCAATGGGATCAGCTGGATCTTCTTCTTCTGAATCAGAATCAGAATCTACGACTTGGCTCGATGTTGGTACTGATGTTGGTATCCCAGTATCAACATTGTTATCAACATCACTCATATCTCTGAGTTCAGCACCTGCATCATTGTTCTCAATACCTGCACTATCACCTGAAGGAGGAGTGACAATTTCTTGAGGATTTTGATCATAAACTAGATCATTATCCTCGGTAGGCTTGACTGCACTTGATAAGTCATCGAACTTGACATTAACTGACTCAAACATACTTCGAGTTCTAAGGTTAAACAACCTATATGCATGACTATTTTGGGAATACCCCATGAAAATGCACTTATCACTTTTTGAGTCCAGTTTAGCTAGATGATTTCTATCGTTAAGCACATAGCAAATACATCCAAACACATGAAAATAACTCAAGTTCGGTTTCTTACCAATCAATAATTCGTAGGGAGTTGCACATGAACCTGGTCTAAAATAAGCCCTATTTATGATATGACATGCAGTGTTCATTTCTTCAGCCTAAAAACGTTTTGCTATGCCATTAGAAATGAGTATAGTTCTAGTCATCTCCGCTAGATTTCTATTCTTACGTTCAGCAATGCCATTTTGTTGAGGGGTAATTGGAGAAGAAAACTCATAACTAATACCCTCAGAAGTGCAGTACTTTGAAAAAGATGCGTTTTCAAATTCTTTTCCGTGATTAGTTCTAATCCTACCAATTTTCAAATTAAACCTTACACACAGCTTCTTTGCAGGTTTTTTGAAAGCCTCAAAAGCTTCAGATTTTTCTTTTAGAGATTCTACCCAAGTGAACTTAGAAGAATCATCGACAATAACTAAAACATACCTCTTACCACCAAGGCTCTCAACCTCAAGTGGTCCCATGAGATCCATATGTAGCAATTCAAAGCAAGATGATGTAGTGAGACTTTGTTGTACTGGATGTGGCACCCTGACCTGTTTTCCTTTCTGGCTGCCTCGCACACCGGAATGATCTTGGTGTTGAGCTTAGGCAGTCCACTCACAGCTTCTTCCTTGTCCAACCTGTCCATCATCTTGTAGTTGACATGTCCAAGCTTTTGATGCCACAGCTCCGCATCACTCAATTGGGACAGCATGCAAAAAGCATCACTTTGAATTTTGTAGCAATTATCTGAGGTTTTTTTTCCAGTGAGAATACACTGTCCATTCTCCTCATAGACTTCACACTTTTCACGGTTGAATTTGACGCTAAAACCTCCGTCGCACAGTTGAATTATTCTGATCAAATTTGCAGTAAGTCCTTCTACTAGCAGCACATTTTCCAGTGTTACAACGCCAGGAACATGGAGAGTCCCTTTGCCAATGATTTGACCATTTGCGCCTCCTCCATACTTCACTTTTCCACCTCGAAACCTGACAGTGTTGGAAAGCAGTTCCTCTAAGCCTGTCATATGTTTCGAGCATCCACTATCAAAATACCAGGCTTCAGGGACATGAGACTTCAGGGAGGTATGGATCATATTACACTTGATGCTGTTTTTCTTGACCCACACTTGTTTGAACCTGATGTTGGTATTGATGTTGGTAGCGCGGTTACCAACATGAGATTTATCAGCCACACTTGTTCTCTAAAAGTGTCTTCTCTCGCCAATGATCTTCCAGCAAAAGGTCCTAATGTGCCCTGGTTCTCCACAATAATGGCACAAGTACTGTCTTCTTCTCTTTTTGTGACATTTGGAAGATTTCTGTTCTTGACTTGGAACATGCGTTGGCTGACTCGGTTTGAAACCTATTCCATACTTTGAGGACTCTGGGAAGCTAATCTCCAAGATTTCATCAAGCTTCGCCTTACCTTTATTCAGATTTGAAATGGTTCCTTGTACTTTGGTCAGTTCATTCTTCATCTTTTCAAGCTCAGCATCCTTCTTGGTGAGAGACGTTTCCAATCGGACAATAATGTCGAGCTGATCCTCCTTTTCTTTAATTAGCTTTTCTACTTCTTTTACGATATCTTTGACCTTTAGTACCTGTTTTCCCCAACTGACAAACAATTTTTGGTGGTCAATACTCAGCTGCTCGTATTCCTCATAATAATCAGTGGTCTCAGCATTCAGGCACACAATATTGTCTGCAAGCAAACCAACATGGACATTGTCGTCTCACACAACATGGGTGAATAAGGATGGAACAGGATCAGTTGACTCGGAATCATTAACATCCTCGGTGAAATCAGTAGCGACCATGCTTTTCTTTCTAAGAGTGTTGGGACACTCATTCTTATAATGTCTCCAACCTTTGCATTCGTGGCATTGGATCTCGCTGAGTGATTTTGCAGGACTGGACACATTGGGAATTGAAGTTGTGGACTGAGATCTGGGAAGATCTCGTCTAGTAAACTTTGGAGTAGATGTCTGTGGGCTATTCCTTGTATTTGGGCTTCTAAGACTGTTCTTTTTCTTCAAGAATTTATTGAAGCGTTGAGTCACAAAGTCCAGTTCATCTTCCTCGAGTGTAGTCGACTCCATATTTTTAAGAATCCCATTAAAATAAAACTCCTCGTCATCTTCATCATCGACTGCAATTGAACCGGAAGAGAAAGCGACATTCTTTTCTTTCGAGCTAGAACTAAGGTGTTCCATCTCATATTGTTTGAGATTTCCAACTAAGGTGTTGAACTCGATGTTATCAACATCTTTGGATTCTTCTATGTCCACCACCTTCATGCTATATTTCTTCGAAATGGATCTTAGCAATTTTCCTACAAGACGGGAATCAGTTAGTGACTCACCAAGTTCTCTGCACTCTTCTGCTATTTCTGATAATCTTATGGAGTAGTCCATGATTGACTCTTTCTCATCCATTCTCATAGCCTCGAAAGTGGACATGAGCATTCTTAATCTGGATTTCTTCACGCTTGCAGTTCCTTCACACACCCTTTGGAGTGCGTCCCATGCATCCTTTGCTGACTCGCAATTCTTGATGATACGGTAGTATCTTGCATCTACATAGCCACACAAGGTGTTGATACATTTGGAGTTCCAATTTGCAGTAGTTGCTTCATCAGCAGTCCAATCTTCCTCCTTTTTGGGGATGGTATCGCCCTGGCCATCCGTGACACATGGCTTTTCCCATCCAATGAGGATAGTTTTCCATACACGCTCGTCGATGCTTTTCAAATGCCATCTCATTCTCTGTTTCCAGAGAGAATAATTCTCACCATTAAGGATTGGAAGCCTCGGGTTGCCTTGAGCATCCATAGCACCTAAAAATAAGGATCAATACTTAAGAGGTTAAGTAACCCGCTCTAGATGCCAATTGTTAAATTTGAAGGTCTATGATTTAAAAAATAATTCTCAGATTTACGATGTTGTTAGTCAATGTTCAACAACACTAGTTAGCAACATCAACCAGAGTAAAATATAAAATATGCAGCGGAATAAAATGATAAGAACACGATATAACAAATTTAGTTCACAAGTAAAAGTATTTGTGAACTTGGGTGTACAAACCCGAAAACTATATTACTTTCTTGTTCACGCTCAATACAAAAATATAAAGTAATATATGAAAACTAAATAACAATAAACTTGATACTAAATACTTGTTGCCGGAATGGCAAGATCTTCTCCGTCGATCACGCAATTTCGAAGAGCTTGTTAATCACGATCAATGGCTCCAAGTAGTTCTTCGTGTTCTTCTTTCTTGCTCGTCGTGCGTCTTTGTCTTGCGTTGATTTCTTCTCTCAAAATCCTATGCGTAAAGTGCGTAGGTAGCTTTAGGATTCTATTGTCTTAAATAGACAATCCTAGAATCCTAAACTAGGTAAACAAATCCTAAACACAATCTAGGAAACTAATAAAGTCTTAAACATAAACTATGAAACATAATATATTCCTAAATCTAGTTTCCTAACTTATTTTGTGCCCAAGAAAGGCAAATAACAAAATAGGAATTATTGTCAAGAATAAATTTCTCAACAGATTATATTTTCATAAGGAAGTGTAGAGAAGATTGTGTTCCGGGTAATCACCATGAATTTATTATCACTATATATAATTGTACATGTGAGTTATAAAAGGTAATTAGGTCACATTATTATCAACATATTATTTGAAGATTCCTGCTTCATATGGAAATGATGATTGAATTGTCACTAAATTACCTATTGCATAACCCTTTTTATTAGGTAATTATTTTAGGAAAAATAAGATTTGATTGTTAATTATATTATTTTATTATTAATTTAACTATAGACTAAATATATTTGGGTACAAGATACATTGGAATTCACATAAGACTTGAGATAAGTACATCTCTCACCTGCAACATGATAGTTTATTTTTTAAAGTTCATTTTACAATTTTATGCATATGATATATATTCATGTTGAGTTTTAATTATGTGTTTTTTTGAAATTTGAGTAAACCGTGTATAATATTTCATATCAGATAAATGTATGTACGAGCAATTATATATTATATATTTCCAAGTTCTATATTTTAAAGGTTGGTACTACTACTAGGGCTCCTAGACCGCCCCCAGTTGAGTTTGGGGCACCTAGTCCGCCCAAGGGCTCTTAGACCGCCCTTTACAATTATCAGTTTGCTTTAACGGGATTCGGTGGTTAGCTAGCTCGGGTTTAATTAGAGTTGCGCGCATTGGTACCATACCTGGGCCCATGTCAGTATATTTTTAAAGTATTTATATACGTATACGCAATTTGCAGAATAATGCATACTCATGCACACACATATGTGTTTTTAAATAAAATGTTTTGTGAGAAATGATGTTACTTACTAAGCGTTAGCTTAAAGTTTATTTTTTCATATTTAAGAAAAAGACAAAGGTATACTGTAGGCATGGAGGATGACTTGGTCGTGCAGGGTGATAGTGGCAATGGAATCTTGAAAATAAGTTATGCTAGTATTTAAGAATAATGAACTTTTTTAAATTTTCTGTTGGTTCAGCTTTTCTATTATATAAATTTATAGTGACTTATTATATCATTCGGATACATTAAATTTTATAATAGGAATTTCCATTATATTAAAAGAGTTATTTCTCTTATTAATTGGTGATTTATCTAAAATGAGTTAAAGTAATATAATACGTGGCATCCCACTAAGAGGGTGTTACAAATATGGTATCAGAGTGAGTTTCTGACATTCTGTTACGTTATCGCCATGCATGACTTTGAAACCCTCTAAGTAAGTAGTTTTGTTTGTTCATTCTATTATTTAGTTAAAGTTGTGTATTACTTGCTTGAGATGTTTAGTGAACTTTGTTTAAAGAAAATATTAGTAATATTGTCTCTTATGCTGTAATATTATTATTAATGAAAAGAAAATGGCAGGAGGAAGTGTTCCAGCAATTAACGACTAGGATGATAACCTCAATCTCAACCAAATAAGAGAACAAGTTCGTGGAAATCGAGATCGAGCTCAATTTAATAATCAAGCAACACCAGAACCTAATTTGTTAGAATTAGTAACTCGACTTCAACACCAACTCGTAGAACAACAACAAACTATTAATGCTTTGCAAGCTAACCAAACAACTCCTCCTGTATCACCACCAGCTCCACCAGCACCTACAGTGCGACAAGAAGCTTATATACTTTAATGGCAGAAACTGAACCCAGAGAATTTCTCTGGGGAAAAGAAACCATGGGATGCACAAGCATGGTCCAAAACTCTTGAGAGCATACTTGAATTTCTAGATGGCCTGAAAATGAGAAGGTGAAATGTGCATCCTTTTGTTTAGCTGGAGATACCAAAATGTGGTGGGAAAGAGTTAATATGAAAGGAGATGTTAATCAGATGTCATGGGCTGACTTTGAGAATGAGTTCTTTGAAGAGTTCTTCCACTTGAAGGTCACTAACAGACATTATGATGAATCTACTGAATTCTACCAAGGAGACCTACCGGTTGAATAAGCTGTAAAGATATTTAATAAGCTAGCTCGTTTATGCCCAAAGTTGGTTAGAGAAGAATAAGAAAGATTTAGATTGATGTTAAGTATGTTTCGACTTGAAATATCTCTTAATGTTGCTAGTGGAATAAACGGATCATAAACTATCGAGGAGTGTTTTAGTAGCGCTTTGATTACTGAACATTGCTTAAATAGCATGAAAGTTTACAAACCACAACAAAGGAAACCACCAAGAAAGAATCAAAATCGTGGGAGTCTCGGAGGTCAGAAACTCAAATTCGAACCCCAAATTGGAAAGGAAACATCAACACGACAACAAAAGAAAATAATGGGATAATAAAGTGGCCAAAAATAAACCGGGAGGAGAACAACTATACAAAAAGGCCAAATACTCACAATGATCTAAGTGTGGAAACTTCCATAACCAAGGCATGAATGCATGTTATGAATGTGGTCAAGAGGGGCACATATCCAGATTTTGTCCTACAAAGATCAATCAACCACAGTGTTAACGTATTCAATATCAGAACAATCATACTAGACTTCACCAGAAGGAAACAACGATTAAAGGACCTCATATTAACCAAGGGAGACTTGAGGCCCCACCAATTATTACAACAAATGCCTCATATTTTCTCCGTTACTAAAGAAGCAGCAGCAGAGGCCTCCAATGTTGTCACAGGTCAAATACTTATCTTCACTCATATTGCTAATGTACTATGTGGCACTGGAGAAACATATTCTTCCATATCTAATACGTTCTCAAGGAAGTTAGATATACCTCAATATAACTTAGATCATAAATTATTAACATCATTACCTTTTGGGGAGGTGATGATATCAAAACATTGCTTACGTGCAGTCCCAATGATTATCTCTGAAAGAGAACTTCATAGTGCTAGATATGCATGATTATGATATTATTTTAGGAATGGGTTTCTTGAGTAAGTTTGGTGCATCAATTGAGTGTCGTAAATGAAAAGTAGTGTTTCGATCGGAAGATGAGTCTCAGTTTGAATTTCTGGGGTGAGCCAAAGAAGGAGACCATAAAATATTTGTCTGTTGTAAAGTCATAAAAGATGTTAGATATTGTCAGTAGACTTCTTACATTTTCGAATTTGCGGGTGTACTGGGTTCTTAGACTATTTAGTATATAGAAGTAAAGAAGAAGTGAATTAGATCGAAGGGGTAGCATTAGTTTGCAACTATCCTGAAGTGTTCCCTGACGAGTTACGAGGTTTGACACCAAATAGAGAGATCGAGTTTGAGATCTAACTCATTCCTGGTACTGGTCCAATATCAGAAGTTCCTTATCGCATGGCCCCAGCTGAGCTAAAAGAACTACAAGAGTAATTGCAAGAACTCCTGAACAAAGGAATCATTCGTCCTGGTTACTCACCTTAGGGAGCTCCAATACATTTTGTAAAGAAGAAAGATGGATGTATGAGAATGTGCATCGATTATCAAGAGTTAAATAAAGTAATTATAAATAACTGATATCCATTACCAAGGATTGATGACTTGTTTGACAAATTAAAGGGAGTAACAATTTTCTCAAAAATTGACTTGCGGTCAAGTTATCATCAGTTAAGAATTACGGACAGTGATGTGCCAAAAGCTGCCTTTCGTACAAGGTATGGCCACTACAGTTTGTTGTTATGCCTTTTGGATTAACAAATGCCCCTGCAGCATTCATGGATTTGATGAACCGGGTGTTTATAGATTTTCTCGATAAACTTTTTATCGTATTTATCATTGACATACTAATTTACTCAAAGACCCAAGGAGAGCACAGTGAACATTTGCAGTTTGCGATACAGATTCTCAAGAACAATCAAATGTATGCGAAGTTCTCAAAATATGAATTCTGGCTTGATCATATAACTTTCCTAGGTCATGTGATTTATAAGAATGGGGTGACAGTAGACCCTACAAAGATTGAAGTAGTAAACAACTGGAGTCGACCAAAGAATGCTAGTGAGATTAGAAGTTTCCTAGGGTTAGCAGGCTACTATAGGAAAAGAGATTAACAAGCGCTCCAATTCTCATAATTCCTGGGGGGGGGGGGGAGCGGGGGAGGGGCTTGCTTTGATATTTACAGTGATACAACCTTGATTGGACTTGGTGCAGTCCTTATGCAAAAAGGAAAATTTATTACCTATGCTTTGAGACAACTTAAGTATTATGAGAAAAACTACCCCACTCGTGATCTAGAGTTAGCAGCAGTAGATTTTGCTCTTAAATTGTGGAGACAATACTTGTATGGAGTTCAATGCAAGATTCTTACAGATCACTAGAGATTGAAGTATTTCTTTGCCCAGAAGGACTTAAATATGAGGCAGCATAAATGGGTTAAATTAGTGAAGGACTATGATTGTGAATTTCTATATCATCCCGGAAAATCTAACAAAGTAGTAGATGCCCTAAGCAGAAAGTCCTCCATGACACTAATGTCATTATCTGGACTATCTCGACCACTGAAGAAAGAATTTTTAGACTTTGGGATTGAGATAGTTTTTGTACAACCCTTGACTTTAGTACCCGCATTAATCAATGATGTTCAAAAGAATCAATTATAGGATCTAACCACTCAGAAGATTAAATATGAGGTAAAAGCAGGGAAGAATGAAGGTTTTGAATCTCAGTAGATGGAGTGCTATTCTTCAGAAATCGTTTATGTGTTCCCAGTAACAAAGAGCTCAAAAGGAAAATATTAGAAGAAGCTCATGATACACCTTACTTTGCGTCTTTGATCCACGAAGATGCATCAAGATTTGAAAGATAGCTTTTGGTGGCTTGGAATGAAGAGAGACGTAGCAAAGTATTTAAACACATTCTTAACTTTTAAGAGATTAAAAGCTGAGCACCAGAGAGCTGGGGAAGTACTGCAACTATTCAGATTCCGGAATAAAAATGGAAGGACATAGTTATGGATTTCATAGTTGGATGCTATGATGCAGTTTTGGTGATTGTTAATAGATTGACAAAATATGCACACTTTCTTGCGGTCAAGATGACTTATTAAATGGAAAAACTTGCTCAGTTATATATGAAAGAGATCATGAGACTTCACAGAGTTCATAAGACAATTATTTCAGATAGAGATAGTCGATCCACTTCTCAATTCTGGAAGTGTGTCCATATAGCAATGGGAACTAAGTTGAGATTTTTTTTTACAGATTTTAACCCTCAAATTAGATGGAAAACTGAGCGAGCAAATCATACTTTAGAAGATATGCTTCGAGCATGTGCCTTAGGTTTTAAAGGTTGTTGGTGCAAGTATTTATGCTTGGCTAAGTTTGCTTACAATAACAGTTATCAGGCAACAATGGAATATCACCTTCTGAAGCACTTTACGGGAGAAAATATATATCGTCCATATACTGCTATGAAGCTGGAGAAAAGAAAGAAATAGAGTTGGCAGTGGAACGAAATACAGACTTTGTCGAAGAAACAAGTGAGGCTATAAGAACTATTCATCAAAGGATCGAGACAACTCAAAGCCGACAAATAGTACAAATATGAGAAAATGTAAGTTATGAAGAACCTATTGAACTCGTGGACTGAGAATTTAAGAAGTTAAGAAACAAAGAAATAGCACTGGTCAAGGTTATTTGAAGGAATCATAGAGTTGAAGAGGCAACTTGGGAATATCAGACAAAAATACCCTGAATTGTTCTAAAATTTCGAGGACAAAACTCTTATAAGATGTATGAGATTGTACCCGATTTTTTCTTGAATTAAGAAACTCATGTAAATCAAATTATGTGATTAAAAATATGTTGTCTAAAGTTATATTAGTAGGAATTTTTTATGTTTTATTTTAAATGACGGATATATAAACTTTGATCGGTTTAGACGTTATATTGATTACTAAGTCAATACTTGTCAAAGTATAATAAATATATGAATGTCCTAATAAGAACAGTCTAAATTAAGTCTGAGTATTGTATATAACTTGTTAGATAAACTAGTAAATACTTATATTGCGTCAGTTTCTTAGCAATAGTAATAGAAGGTATAAATACTCAGTTTCAAAGGAATTAAGTTAATTAATTAAAGAAGAGGTTATTAAAAGTTGTAATAAATTCACTAAGTCTAGATAATCTGACTTGTGTGTATATATATGGCCTATGCAAACCCATGTTCAGCAAAAAATATATGTTATTATTAATTGTATGAAAACTTAATAAAAGAAAGGACAACAAATAGAGGTAATCTAACTTCTTCTCCATGTGATATAATAGTTAAATCTCTTATACTATATATATATATATATATATATATATATATATATATATATAAGATAATGTGGAAAAGCTATTAGTAGTTCTAGAGCTTAAAATATTTTTAAGCATAAAACTAGTATCATGGTTTATAACCATTATTATTATTCTCTCTTCTCATTTTTTTTTTAAATTTAATTTTCAATGTTAGTTAAACTTTCGTTTAACTATTAATTATGCACTATATATTCATTGAAAATATTAGGTAGATAAAACAAGTGAGTAATCCTTTTAGCATGCTTGGTTAATATTTAAATTAGATTATACTCATAAGGAAGTGTAGAGAAAACTGTCTTGTGGGTAATCACCACGTCCAGGGGCGGATGTACAGTATACCATGGGGGGCCATGGCCACTGCAGAAAATTTCAAAATTTTTACTATTATATAGGTATAATTTTTATATAAAAAATATATAATATATAGCCGCCACAAGATGTCAAGTAAAGGACTTGGTAAAATAGTAAGCCAACCCATGAAACTCTTAACAGGTGCAGGGTTCGAATCCCAACAAATAAAGAAAAAAAAATGACGGCTGCTACTTGAACCAAAAGCAGGAAAGACAAATAAAAAATTAAAAAAAAAAGGGAACATAAATAAAGAAGGAAATAAAAGGAGGGGAAACACAGAGAACAAACAAAATAAAAAGACGGCTGCTCTGCTGATTTTCAAGATTTTTTTGCTCAGGCCAAATAAAAGAATCAACCCAACGCTGAATATTCAGGTGCTTTCTTTTCCGCCTTTGTCGTCGGCCATCGTTTAGGTATGTGTATTCGAATATCTCTTCTATTTTTTTTTCTAAATTTTTTTTATATCTAGGGCTTATTATTTTGGTCGAATTTTTATAAAATTCGGCCCTTCAACCTACAATGGATTGAGAAATTGAGATGAATAAATATTAATTGTTGTTTGTTGGTCGAGTTTTTGGATGAAATTCGGGCCTTCAATCCATTGAGGGTTGAGAAATTGAGGTGAATAACTATTAAATGTTGTTTTTGATCTTGTTATGAAGTATGGATTGATTTATTGGTTGATTGATCCTATTTTATAATTTTATCTTATTTTTTTTGATAATTGTTATTTTTGTTCAATAGGAGTTTCAAGACTTGTTTTTTGATAAATTGATAGTTATATTATTCGATAGAATTTATTTGCTTCAAATGGGGAAATCGGCTACGCTTGATAATTATTTTTCAATAAAAAGAACAAACGAATTAGACCCAACTACTCTTATAACTCCATCTCCGGCCTCAAATAACAACGATTCTCCATCTGAAACTCCTTCGAAAAGGTTAAGAAATACAGAATGTGAAGAGTTTGATCTCAATTCCTTAGAACGTGACCCAGGATTACGTCGACAAATATGGGAGTACCCTCCTAACCAAAAGGAAGAGTTTCGTCGAGCTTATTTGAATCTGAAAGCATATCAACATATTCTTAAAAAATATCCATTAAATAATAATATCGACCATCCTCGACGATTCAATCCCGATTGGTATGAACTATTTCCTTAGTTGGAGTATTCACCGGCTAAAGATAAAGTATATTATTTTTCGTGTTTTATCTTCAACAAGCCATCTCGATGCTCGAAACAAACTGCATTTACTGTTGATGGATTTGATAATTGGAAGAAGGTTCGAGGAAAAGCATGTGCTTTAATCGGACATATAGGGAAAGATAGTGTATGTTCGGCCCATCGTAATGCTGAAAAAGCATGTGAGGATTTGATGAACCAACCACAACATATAACAAGAGGGTTCAATAAATTTAGTTCTCAACAAGTTGCAATGAATCGTTTGCGGTTAAGGGCTCACATAAATGTAGTGCGGTTGCTTGCACTCCAAGGGATTCCATTTAGAGGCCACAACGAGAGACCCGATTCACTTAATCATGGTAATTTTCTTGAATTTGTAGATATGTTGGCTGCATACAATGATGAACTTTCTAAAGCAATTTCTAAAGCTCCACAAAAGGCTAAGTATACAAGTCATGATATCCAAAAACAAATACTTCACGTGTTTTCAGTGAGAGTGAAAAATGCAATTCGTGAAGAAATTGGACTTGCCAATTATTGCATAATTGTTGATGAAGCCTGTGATGAGTCAAAAAGAGAGCAAATGTATATATTATTGAGGTTTGTAGATAGTAATGGGTTCATTCAAGAACGTTTCTTTGCGCTTGTTCATGTATCTGATACTACAGCGTTAACTCTAAAGAATGCTATTTATTCTTATTTGACTCATTACAATTTGGATTTTCAAAATATTAGAGGTCAAGGTTATGATGGGGCTAGTAATATGAGGGGTGAGTTTAATGGATTACAAGCTTTGATTACAAAAGATTGTAGAAGTTCTTATTATGTTCATTGCTTTGCTCATCAGTTACAACTGGCTTTAGTTGCAGCATCAAAAAATGTGACGCTCATTCATCGATTTTTTAAATTAACTTTTATAGTTAATATTGTTGGTGCTTCTTGCAAACGTAATGATGAACTAAAGAGTGCTCATGCTAATGATATTGCGCATTTGATTGCTATTAATGAGATCGAGACAGGGCGTGGACTTAATCAGATTGGCACTTTACAGCGAGCTGCTGATACACGTTGGAGTTCTCATTTGAGATCATTATCCGGTTTAATTAAGATGTTTAGTGCATCGTGTATAGTATTACTTAATGTTATGGATGATGGGCTTCCTTCTCAGCGAGCCAAACTCACATTTCTAGAAATCTCTCTCTCAATATATATCATTAATGCATCTGAGAGAAAATCATCCTCCATTTTGCTCCGTAACCTAGTTTTGACAATATTCATCGCGGAGAATGATCGTTCTGTAGTGGCAGTAGAAACCGGAAGATTAAGCACAAGCACGATCACTCTGAAAATAGATTATATGTAGCAGACTTCTTAGTCTTCACCAACCACTGACATAACTCTAAAATGGTTGAAAGATTTTTGTAGTCGGATCCTTTGACTACATTGTACTCGTAATGCTTCAACTCCATCTTCAATTGCTCTTTTTTGACGCTTGTAAAATCTTGAGTATAAAACTTTTCAACCAAATTACATATATCCACAACTTTGAAAGATTTCACACTTTGTGGATTCGGAGAATTACTTAGAGTGAGCAATTCCGTCGCATCATCACTAAAGCGGCCAATTGTGAATCTATCGCACCATAAAAAAGGTCTAAACGTTAATGATGCTCAATGGTGAAATTGTCCTGGTGACAGCGGGATCGACCTCGTCTATCAATATATGGAGCGCTGAAATTAGGAATATCAATATTTCGAACCTCACAAAAATACTTTACTTTTGCAAGCAAATCACCCCATTTGCTATCTCTCATTTTTTGTAGTAAACTCTTAGTAGATAATACAAGCTCTATCGCATTTACAATATCCTGAGATTTACTTTGCAAAGCCAGACAAAGAGTATCACTAATCATCATAATTTCACTCATAAGATGCAAGATGAACACAAAATTAAAAGAAGTCATCTCATCATAAACGGATGTTGCATCTAGAAGATATCATTGAAGACTTTGAGAATTTAAAAGAACGTCGTATTCCTTTTAGTTAGAGAGAGATGTATTCGACATTCGATTGAAAAACTTTTGAGTTTTTTTGTATTATACTGATTATTAATATTAACTTGTATTTATATTTTTTTAATCGTGTTAATTTTTATTATACAATGTGCCACAAAAATATTTTTGTTCCTCTTAATAAGTGGCCCCCCAAAATTTATGATCCTAGATCCGCCCTTGAGCACGACTTTATTATCCCTTTATATAATTGTATAAGTGGGTTACAAAAGTTAGTTAGGTCACATTATTATCATCTTATTATTTGAAAATTCCTGCTTCATATGGAAATGGTGATTGAATTGTCACTAATATACTTATTGCATAAACCTTTTGTTAGGTAATTATTTTAGGAAAAATATGATTTGAATGTTAATAATAATATTATTTTATTATTACTTAATTTTGGACTAAACATATTCGGGTACAAAATACGTTGGGATTTACATAAGATTTGAGGTAAGTACATCTCTCACCTGCAATATGATAGCTTATTTTTAAAGTTCATTTTACAGTTTTATGCATATGATATATATTCATGTTGAGTTTTAATTATGTGTTTTTCAGACAATTTGAGTAAACCATGTATCATATTCCATATCATATAAATATATGCACGAGCAATTATATATATTATATATTTTTAAAATTTTATATTTTAAAGGTTAGTACCAGGGCTCTTAGACCGCCCACAGTTCAGTTTGGGGCACCTAGTCCACCCCAGGACTCTTAGACTTCCCTTTACAATTACCAGTTTGCTCTAACGGGGTTCGGTTGTTAGCTAACTCGGGTTTCATTAGAGTTGCGAGCATTGGTACCATACCTGGGCCCATATCAGTATATGTTTTTAAAGTATTTATGTACGTATACGCAATATGTAGAATAATGCATACTCATGCACACGCATATGTGTTTGTAAGTAAAATGTTTTGTGAAAAATGATGTTACTTACTAAGCGTTAGCTTAAAGTTTATTTTCTCATGTTGCAAAAAAAGGCAAATGTATATTGTAGACATGGAGGATGACTTAGTCGTGCAGGGTGATAGTTGCAACAGAATCTCACAAATAAGATCCCCTGTATTTAAGAATAATGAACGTTTTTAAATTTTCTGCTCATTCAGCTTTTATATTATAGAAACTTATAGTGGATTATTATATCATTAAATGATTATGAAACTTTATATTGTAAATTTCCATTATTTTGAAAGAGTTATTTCTCTTGTTAATTGATGACTTATCTAAAATGAGTTAAAGTAATATAATATGTGGCATCCCACTAAGAGGGTGTTACAAAATCGTACACTAGAAGTAGAAGTAAAAATAGGAGGATAACGAGATCGTGAGAGATTTATCGGCATCAAACGGTGGCGGGCATTGGTTTCGCAAAATTCAGACGGGGCAGTAAAAGTAGGGAAAGATAGAGAAAGTGGGGTTAATGTTTTGCAGTTGATGGAGGTGTTAGGGAACATAGGGGGAAACGAGTATTTGAGCCAGCGTTTAGCTTTATTTGTCGGGGGTTTTAGCTGAGACTTTGGTTGGGGATTTTCAGAAGAGGGGATAAGAAGAGGACAATACAAAAAAAATCTATCATATGCTAAGGGGTATTGCCGACAGGCAAAAAATCCGTCAGCATATGTTGATGGACACTGACAACCTGCCTTTGCTGACGGCTTGCTGACGGGCAAAGGCCGTCAACGAGTAGCCTGTCAGCTACCTGCCAGCAAATTAATTAGGCGGAGGGTTTGCTGACGAGTCAGTTTGCTGACGGGTCAACATCCGTCAGCATAATTAAGAAAAAAATAATAAAAGAATGTTGCCGGGTCCCTGCCCCTTAGTATTATTAAAAAAATTAGAAAAAGAATGATTATTAAGTACCCAACAATCCCAACTTGGGAATTTCATCGAACACCTTACCTACGAGCTAGGGTTGTCAATCCCAACTTGTAGGTTAAGTACCCAACAATCCCAATTGATGGTTCTAAATGATTCTAGGCACTAGAGCCAACAATCATCAAAAATTTCAATATCACAACCCTAAAACAATCAAGAACACGGATTTAATCACCAAGAGCTTTGAAGGGAGGGGGGGGGGGGGGGGGGGGGGGGGGGGGGGGGGGGTTAATATCAATTATGACTATCATATGGATTTATAAGAATGAAACCATAAGAAATCGCAAGAAATTAAATTACGTATCAAGAACAAAATCTAAGCAATCAAGAAATTAAACTAATTAAGCATAAGGAAATTGAGAACTTTACTAATTAACGAAGCAGAGTAACACCGTCCAAATGCAAAATGAAAATAAGAACTACTAGGTAATTAATCTAAGGTTTACTAAAACTAAGAAATTATCTGAAATCTAAAACTAAGAAACTAGAATTTGAAACTGAAAGGTAAAAGAAAGAAAACAAAGAACACTCTTGGGTTATCAATCCAAGAGGTTCGAAAAGAAAGAAGAACGGAGCTCTGGGCACTGGGCGCTGCTTCTGGCTGCTGGGACTTCTCTTAGTGTCACAGAAGTTGGCCTGTTCGTTTTTTATGGGCCGAGGGCTCTAAAATCCCCAAAATTGTGCTGACACTGGGTAATACAGTGTGGACAACATACCCGGTGTCAGCTGTTAAAACATCATATCGAGCCCAACTTTGTTAAAACTCCACTCGTAAGCCCACACTCGACTATCTCCAGACTAAAATACTTCAAAATCTCTAAAATAAGCATAAAGTATGGTAAAATAAGTCAGAGATACATAAATATTAAAATATGCTCAATCTATCCAACTTATACCGAAATCAATAACAAATTCAACTAAAATACGACCCAAATATAAACAAAAATCAAGACAAATTCATGTGAATCAGATGGGTCCCCGCCCGTCAGCCATTATTAAAATAAAAAAATATACGAACGGGCCCCATGCCCGTCAGCAATTTGGGGATAAAATCAGCTCCCCATCTTAGAAAACAGAAACAAAAGACGTAGAGAAAGAAAAAACCAAGCCCGCCCCCATTGCCACCCCAGCTCTAGCCCGTCGCCGGTTGCCGCCCGCTATCGCTGTTCAGCCCAACCCCAGCCCCAACGCAGCCCTATGCCACGCCCAGCCCAGCCCCGCCGCCAGCCAAGGTCCATCTTTTGTCTCTTTTTTTTTTTAATTTTTTTGATTTTTTTTGAATTAAGATTTATAATTTTTGAAAATAATATGAAATGATTATATAATTCGTGTATAATTTAGGTATTAATATATAATTAGGGTATAATTTTGGGTTTTTTATAATTAGGATTTAGTTTAGGTATTATTATATAATTAGGGTATAATTTAGGTATTATTGTATAGTTAGGGTTCAATTTAGGGGTTTTGTATAATTAAGTTTTAATTGAGGTATTATTTTATAATTATCATTAATTTAGGAATTTTTTATAATTAATATTTAATTTAGATATTGTTTAATTATGGTATAATTTAGGGGTTTATTTATAATTAGGGCTTAGTTTAGGTATTATCGTATAATTAGAGTTTGATTTAGGAGATTCTCTGTAATTATAGTTTAATTTTGGTATTATCATATAATTATCGTTAACTTAGGGGGTTTTGTGTAATTATGGTTTAATTTAGAAATTATTATATAATTAGGGTATAATTTAGGGGGTTTTGTATAACTAAGGCTTAATTTAGGTGTTTTTGTATAATTAGAGTTTAAATTAGGGGTTATTTTATAATTAGTGTTTAGTTTAGGTATTATCGTATAATTAGAGCTAAATTTAGGAGATTTTCTATAATTAGAGTTTAATTTAGGGGGTTTTGTATAATTAAAGTCTAAATAGGTATTTTTGTATAATTAGAATTTAATTTAGGAGTTATTTTGTAATTAGAGTTTAGTTTAGGTATAGTATAATTAGAGTTTATTTTGGTTTTTTTTAAATTAGGGTTAGTTTAGGGTTGAGTTGTAAATATTTCATATTTGAAAAGTTTTAGAATATTTGCGTTGATGGTTTTGAAATACCGTGGGGATCGGCAAGTTGTGTTTAATTAATATGTATGTTTTGATCAAAGAAAATAGCGAACTGATCACTAAATAGATAGATATATATGTTGTGATTGGTTGATGTTTATGTCGGTGATGACATGGTGTACGGCACCGACCGGGAGGTTTCGTACCTCCATAACGAATTTCAAATTTTCAGAATTTGATGGTGGTTTTAAAAAGTTTTAAAAAGTACGTGGTGGGTGTTATCAAATGTCGTGGTGATCGGCAAGTGAATATTTTGTTTAATTTATATTTCATGTTATATGATATGTGATTAATATATATAATTTACTTGGTGCAAGTTACACGTGAAGTTGAATTTACAGACACGTTCTTTACTTTAATTTACAGATTCTAAAATAAACACATAAATCATTACGGCGGCAAATCATAACAAAAAACTAAGTATGCTTGAAAAGACGTGATATTGAGAAACATCACGGATTTTAAGAGTTGACGAGTGCTGAAACATTACATCACAGACTTTAAGAGCGTGATTTAGTATAAAATCTTTATACACTGAAACACTTACCTTAGACCCGTTTGGAATTTAGTATCAAATAGAGAGTTTGATACAAAATTCTAGATTGTCCACTGATTTGGACAGTTTGAGAATGCGATTGTGATGTGATTATCTTACGTCGTATGTATTTTGAGGACTTTTGGATTTCGGTTTCCATCTCTCCTTTGTTCTCGGGTGCACTGTAATATATGTGTACTTAGAGAACTAAGGGGAGGTTCTGCCAATATTTTTAGGTACTCAAAATGCATAGTAAGATAATTTTGTTACTGAAAATCACATTCTTGAATGGGATAAGGCCCTTACCAGAAATTCAATCATTTTCTTTAGGCACCCTCATAGTGCTTGATTCTCTACAATTTGGTCATCCATATTATTAATCACAATTAGGATATTATTGTTAGAATAGGGTGACCGACAAGCCAACTTGTGGCTGTGGTCTGACCATTCTCTTGCAATACAATCGGGTTTTTATTCGTAATAATATCTTTTATACATATTGGCATTCCATATCTTTAATCCCTTGCTAGTTGCATAGATATGGTTCTGATGTAGTTACTCTATTACGGTGGATTGGTCTAGCAGAACCGTGAGATAATCCAGCACGTAATGTAACTCGTCGAACTTGTTCCTAGTCATAGGGTTACGCCATAATGAGGATACAGGCCTTTCCCGTTAAGACTRGTACTTAGTGTATGTGGACCGCGTCTCATCGGTCACGGTGTCTGGACATCGACATACATAAGTAGGTGCTCATAAGATGAGTTCACTGAACTCCCTCACCTAGAAATCTCTAAGTGGTTCCCACTCATCGAGTAGATTTGTATATTCTCCAAAAAAAAAAACTTCTTTTTTTTTTATCCTTTATAAGTTTTGTTTTGTTTTTATTTATTCAAGCCCAAAGCCTTAAGGGGCTTTAAGTGGAAATGGGCCTAATATAAAAACAAAAGACCAATTCTTAAGGTGGATGGGCTTTAATTAAAAAACAAAACAAAACCTTTAATGAACAAGCCCAATACAAAAACAAGCCCTTTTAATTTAATAAAGCTCCGGCCCAATAACATTAAACGGTTTATTGGGTCGACCCTATTTTAAATTAAAAATCCCATCGTAATTAAATCATTTCTCATAAACGATAATTTCGAAAAATATAACAATTATATTTTCGCGTCCAGAATAATTTTCTCGTATTTTTGTCAATTCATAATCACAATT
>BMAC01000965.1:404820-440934 GCA_014905375.1 Phtheirospermum japonicum | reverse complement strand
TGTAAACCAAGAAAGTATGAGAGGTTACCTTCCATGCTCATCTCGAATGTAACGGACATCCGAGTAACAAACTCCTTGACCATCTGCTCGTTAGTGGATCCAAAAATAATATCATCCACATAAATTTGGACGATTAAGATGTGCTTATTGGATTTAAGAAGGAATAAAGTTTTATCAACTTCCCCTCGTCTAAATTTCAAATAAAGCAAATGTTGAGTTAGACTTTCATACCAAGCTCTTGGAGCTTGTTTTAAACCATAAAGAGCCTTTTTCAGTTTAAAACAAAATTTAGTTTTTGAGGATCCACAAATCTTTTAGGCTGCTCAACATACACTTCTTCACTCAAGACTCCATTTAAAAAACCACTCTTAATGTCCATTTGATGCAATAAAATATTCATATAACAAGCAACTGAAAGCAAAAGCCTTACTGACTCAATACGGGCAACAGGGGTAAAAGTTTCATCAAAATCGATTCCTTCAATTTGCGTATACCCTTGTGCAACAAGTCGAGCTTTGTTTCTCACAATGTTTCCAGACTCATCAGTCTTGTTCTTGAATATCCACTTTGTTCCCGTCACGTGGGAATTTTCTTGTCGTGGAACTAAATCCCAAACATCGTTTTTGGCGAACTGGTCCAGCTCTTCTTGCATTGCTCGAATCCAGAACTCATCCTTGAGTGCATCCTCCACTCGCTTGGGCTCTATTTTTGAAAGGTACAAAGATTCACGAAACACACATACCTGACCATCTCCTTAAAATTTATTTGTCTCCGTCTTGTACTCCTTTCGTCTAAATCACCAATAATTTAGCCCACGGGGTGGTTTTTCTGGATTCTAGATGGAATATCCCTCTGATTAAGATCAATGGGATCAGCTGGATCATCTTCTTCTGAATCAGAGTCAGATTCTGCGACTTGGCTTGATGTTGGTTCTGATGTTGGTATCCCAGTATCAACATTGATACCAACATCACTCAAATCTCTGAGTTCAGCACCTAGATCTTTGTTCTCAATACCTGCACTATCAACTGAAGGAGAAGTGGCATTTTCTTGAGGATTTTGATCATAAACCAGATCATTATCCTCGGTAGGTTTGACTGCACTTGTTAGATCGTCGAACTTGACATTAACTGACTCAAACATGCTTCTAGTTCTCAGGTTAAACAATCTATATGCATGACTGTTTTGGGAATAACCCATGAAAATGCACTTATCACTTTTTGAGTCTAGTTTAGCTAGATGATTTCTGTCATTAAGAACATAACAAATACATCCAAACATATGAAAATAACTCAAGTTCGGTTTCTTTCCCATCAACAACTCATAGGGAGTAGCACATGAACCTGGTCTAAAATAAACCCTATTTGTAATATGACATGCAGTGTTCATTGCTTCAGCCCAAAAATGTTTAGCAATGCCATTAGAAATAAGCATAGTTCTAGTCATCTCAGCAAGAGTCCTATTCTTACGTTTGGCTATGCCATTTTGTTGTGGAGTAATAGGTGAAGAAAATTCATGACTTATACCCTCAGAAGTGCAGTATTTAGAAAAAGATGCATTTTCAAACTCCTTTCCATGATCAGTTCTAATCCTACCAATGTTAACATTAAACCTTACACACAACTTTTTTGCAAGTTTTTTGAAAGCCTCAAAAGTCTTAGATTTTTCTTTTAAAAATCCTACCCAAGTGAATCTAGAAAAATCATCAACAATTACTAACACATACCTCTTACCACCAAGGCTCTCAACCTCAAGTGGTCCCATGAGATCCATATGTAGAAGTTCAAATCAAGATGATGTAGTGAGACTTTGTTGGACTGGATGAGGCACCCTTACTTGCTTTCCTTTCTGGCATGCCTCGCACACAGGAATGATCTTGGTATTGAGCTTAGGCAGTCCACTCACAGCTTCTTCTTCGGCCAACCTGTCCATCATCTTGTAATTCACGTGTCCAAGCTTTTGATGCCACAACTCAGCATCACTTAATTGGGACAGTCTGGAAAAAGCATCACTTTGGATTTGGTAGCAATTATCTGAAGTCCTTTGACCAGTGAGAATACATGGTCCATTCTCCTCGTAGACTTCACACTTCTCACGGTTGAATTTGACACTAAAACCTCCATCGCACAATTGACTTATGCTAATCAAATTTGCAGTAAGTCCTTCTACCAGCAGCACATCTTCAAGAGTCACAATGCCTGGAACATGGAGAGTTCCTTGGCCAACAATTTGGCCATTTGCGACTCCTCCGTACTTTACCTTTCCACCTCGGAATCTAATAATGTTGGAAAGCAGCTCCTCGGACCCAGTCATATGCTTGGAGCATCCACTATCGAAATACCAAGCTCCAGGGACGTGGGACTTCAGGGAGGTATGGATCATGTTGCACTTGACGTTATTCTTCTTGACCCACACTTGTTTGAACCTGGTGTTGGTATTTATGTTGGTATGACGGAAACCAACATTGGATTTAGCATCCGCATTAAATCTCTGAAATTGCCTTCTCTCGCCTATGATCTTCCAGCATAAAGGTCGAATGTGTCCGGACTCAACACAATGATGGCACACGAACTGTCTCCTCCTCTTCTTATGTCGCTTGGGCGATTTCTGCTCCTGACTTGGCACTTGTGGTGGCTGATTTGGTTTAAATCATATTCCTTGCTTCGAGGTTTCAGGAAAGCTGATCACCAAGATTTCATCAAGCTTCGCCTTGCCTTTGTTCAGGTTTGATATAGTTCCTTGGACCTTTGTTAGTTCGGTTCTCACCTTTTCTAGCTCAGCATCCTTCTTGGTAAGAGATGTTTCCATTCGAACAATTATGTCAGTCAGAACATCCTTTTCTTTGGTCAGTTTTTATACTTCTTTCACGAGATCCTTGACCTTGAGTACCTGTTTTCCCCAGCTGACAAACAGTTGCTGGTGCTCAATACTTAGCAACTCGTACTCCTTGTGATAATCAGGGATTTCAACATTCAAGCATACGATGTTGGTTTCAAGGCTATCAACATGGACATCATCGTCCCAAACAACATGGGTAAATAAAGATGGAACAGGTTCAGTTGACTCGAAATCATTTACATCCTCAGTGAAATCAGTAGCAACCATGCTTTTCTTCCTAAGAGTATTAGGACACTCATTTTTGTAGTGTCCCCAACCTTTAAATTCATAACATTGCACCTCACTGAGTGGTCTCGTGGGATTGGATGCGTTTGGAATTGAAGAAGTGGACTGGGATCTGGGAAGAGCACGTCCAGTGAATTTTGGTGTGGACATCTGTGGCCTGGTCTTCTTATTTGAGCCTCCAAGGATATTCTTCTTCTTCAAGAAACTTTTGAAACGTTGGGTAACAAATGACAATTCGTCTTCACAAAGTGTAGTGGATTACATCTTTTTCAGGATTCCATTGAAATCAAGTTCCTCTTCATCTTCATTGTTGTCTGGATTTGCGTCGGAGGAAAAGGCAACATTCTTCTCTTTTGAGTTGGAACTTCCATCTCATATTGCTTAAGATTTCCAACTAAGGTGTTGAACCCAATGTTATCAACATCTTTAGATTCTTCTATGGCAACCACCTTCATATTGTATTTCTTTGTAATAGATCTCAGCAATTTTCCTACAAGATGAGAGTTAGTTATGGCCTCACCAAGCTTTCTGCACTCGCTTGTGATTTCTGACAGTCTCATGGGATAGTCCATGATTGATTCTTTATCATCCATTCTCATTACTTCGAACTTGGACAAAAACATTCTCAGCCTTGATTTCCTTACACTTGCAGTTCCTTCACACACCCTTTGGAGTGCGTCCCAAGCATCTTTTGCTGAATCACAATTCTTGATGACTCTGCAATAGCTTGCATCAACATAACTGCACAAGGTGTTGATACATTTGGAATTCCAATTCGCAGCATTCATTTCATCAGCGGTCCAGTCTTCCTCCTTCTTAGGGGACAGTGTCGTCTTCTCCATCAGTGATACGTGGTTTTTCCCATCCAACGAGGACGGTTCTCCATGCACGTTCATCAATGCTCTTTAAGTTCCAATGCATCCTCTGCTTCCAGAGAGAATAATTCTCTCCGTTGAGAATCGGTGGCCTTGGGTTGCCTTGAGCATCCATAGCACCTAAAAATAAGGATCAGTACTTAAAAGTTTAAGTAACCCGCTCTAGATGCCAATTGTAAAATTTGAAGGTCTATGGTTTTGAAAATAAGTCTCAGTTTTACGATGTTGTTATTCAATGTTTACCAACACTGGTTAACAATATCGACCAGAGTAAAATAAATATATGCAGCGGAAATAAAATATAAGAACACGTTAGAACAAATTCAGTTCACAAGTAAAAGTACTTGTGAACTTGGGTGTACAAACCCGAAAACTATATTACTTTCTTGTTCACGTTCAATACAAAAATATGAAGTAATATATGAAAACTAAATATCAATAAACTTGATACTAAATACTTGTTGCCGGAATGGCAAGATCTTCTCCGTTGGTCACACAACTTCGAAGAGCTTGTTAATCACGATCAATGGCTCCAAGTAGTTCTTCGTGTTCTTCCTTGTTTTGCCGTGTGTCTTGCGTCGTCCTTGTCTCCTCAAAATCCCGTGCGTTAAAAAACAATTTGACAAGCTTTGGGAATCTCCTTGTCTTAAATAGACAAACATAGAATCCTAAACTTGGTAAATACCTAAAACAAATCCTAAACAAAATCTAGGAAACTAATAAAGTCTTAAACATAAACTAGGAAACACAATATATTCCTAAATCTAGTTTCCTAACTTATTTTGTACCCAAGAAAGGCAAATAAAAAAATAGGAATTATTGTCAATAATAAATTCCTCAACACTTTTCGAAAAGATAGAAGGAAATTTTAAAAAAATTGAAAGGTGAAGACTCCACCTCCATGCGTACGGTCGAGAATGGAGATTTTGGCAGAGATAAAAAGTTTGGGGCTTTTGAAAGTTACCGATCTAGATGCAGAAGCCATCAGTGGACGCATAGAAGAATCAAGTGGTTGAAAAAAAAGAAGCATATTTTGGGATTTGGCATACTGGAGCACAAATTTGATTCGGCATAATCTAGACGTCATGCACATCGAGACGAGTGTGTTTGAGAATTTTTTTCAACACGGTTATGAATGTTAAGGGGAAGAAAAAATACACTCCAAAATCCAGGGATGAACTGAACGAATATTATTTTCGTCCCAGCCTACGACAAGACGCAGCAGGAAAGTATCCTAAAACTTGTTACACACTGGATAAGAAATCAAAAGTTGCCTTGTGTGAATGGGTAAAAGCTCTTTAATTTCCAGATGGATATGCATCAAATCTTAAGCGTTGCGATGATATGAAGGGATTGAGATTGTTTGGGATGAAGAGTCACGACTGTCATGTGTTCATGCAAAGGTTGATACCAATTGCCTTTCGAGAATTGCTTCCTCATCCCGTGTGGAAGGCCCTCATAGAGATGAGTTTATTTTTCAAGAGTCTCAACTGCAGAGTGGTTGGGACTAATGATATGCGTCATTTAGAGCGTGATATTCCTCTAATTTTATATCAGCTTGAAAAGATCTTCCCGCCTAGTTTTTTCGACTCTATGGAGCATTTGCCAGTTCACTTAGCATACGAGGCGAGAAATGCAGGTTCAGTGCAATATAGGTGGATGTATCCATTTGCGAGATTTCTTCGCAAACTGAAGGACATCTTGAAGAATAAGGCGAGCGTTGAGGGCTCAATAGTAAATGCATCTCATCGAAGAGGCGTCAACTTTCACTTCGTACTATTTTGAAGATCACGTTTTAATGAAGAGGACAAATTTGCCTCCTAATGATGATGGAAAAAATGGTGAAGACGATGATGACGATGCTCCCTCAAAATTTAAGAAATATGGTGAAACGTTCGCAGCATCGTGGAAAAGATTCTTGAGCAAAGAAGAATTCGATGCAGCGAGAAATTACGTTTTACTGAAATGTGAAGAAGTGCAAGAATTTATCAAGTTCGAAATTTCATTATTTGTAATTTTTAATGAAACATTAATCATATAATAAATTAAGACAATATTTAATTTTATTTATACGCAATGTCTTCACGGAGGTTGTAAAATAGTTTCAACCAAACATTACAGATGATGGACTGAACATAAAATTGGAAAGTGAATTTGTCGATTGGTTTGAGAGATATGTGAGTTGTTTTAAAATAATTATATTCAATTGTGACATATATATGCCATTTAAATCAATATCTTAGTATATAATATGTTTATTGCATTCCGTCGTTATAGGCGCAAGATCTCTTGAACAATGTCACCGAAAAGTACATTAAGAGTCTAGAAATAGGTCCATCATGATGTCTGACTACATATCATGGTTGCAAGATTAATGGATACAGATTTCACACAGTTGCATACAGATCAAATAGATGAACTTCGAGCACTGGCGTCTGTATAAAAGGAACAAACTACGCCTTACAAGAGCACACTCATGTTCAATTGTGAGTGGTTTGATCCAACACCCGCAGGCACAAAGGCTCATCCTCAGTATAATCTTTTCGATGTCAATTATAAGCGTAGATTCAAATGCTATAAGCCATTTGTACTTGTTTCCCAAGTTGTTCAAGTTTACTACTGCCCGTATCCAAGTTGAAATGAGATAAGTTAGATTGGTTGGCAACGTAAAAAATTAAAGCGAGATCGACAATAGACTTTATCAAGCCTATGATGCTAAATTAATCCTTTCAAGAGGAGCAGATACAAATGCACAATCCACCCTATTTGTTAAATCTGTTGACACCTTGTTGAGGTGTCAACTCCATATGCCTCTATTTTCCATGTGTAATTTTCTTAATAATCAAAAAGCTGATTTGTCATTTTGTAAAAAAACTCTATTAATTGTCCTTTTATAGTTTTTGGTGAGGGTTTAAAATAGAACTTTTTTCCTTATTATTTTCAATCCTCATTAAGCGATAAAAATCCCGTCTCTCAACCCTAATAACGTAGCCGTTCTTGCCTCCTGTTCTAAACCTTAACTAGAACTTTTTTCTCATTATTTTGTCATCATAATTGGGTTTCTTCCTCGCCGCTTCTCCAATTTTCTGCTATTCTCCAAATTCTGATTTTTCAATTTCTCCTTCCTCGAACACACGATTCTCCAATTTTTAGTTCAATGCAAAAAGATTAGAAAACAAGTGGATCTACGAATCTCCTTTTCTCTTTTTCTCCTTCACCGCCGAAAACAAGTGGATCTATGAATTGCATCCCTTTTTTCCAGCCCTAGCTGCAAYATATATATATATATATATATATATATATATATATATATATATATATATATATATATATATATATATATATATATATATATATATATAATAGGTTGTTTCCTTCTGAAATCGAAAATACGTTTGTTTGTTTCTTGCGTATTTATTGAAACAGAAAAATCTCAAAAAATCTCTGAAATCAAAAATTCTGGAAACCAAACCATTTTTTGAGGTTGTTTGTGAATCAAAATTATTTCTATCGAACTTGACCATTATCTAATTTTGATTAGCTTTTTTTTATTTGATTTGTGTGATTTCTTTCTAGAGTCAATTGAGGCTGCTGGGTTTATCTCCGGAGTTCGATTTTTAAGTTCATGTATTTTTTTCATAAGTACAAATGGTATGGCAGTTTATGATGATAATTGTTTTTTTGTGATTTTTATTATATTTATTATAGATTCAGTTTTTTTGGGCACGATTTGTTTTTATGATTTCATATACGGCAAAAGACCCGAACCGCCGGGGTCCTAACTTCTACCTATCGTTATTATAGGTAAATGTTGTCCAGAATTAATAGTTATAAAATTGTGTTAAATATGAGTTTAAAAGGTTAGCATAGAACTGAAGAAATGTCTTATATATTGTATTTATTGGTGATCTCTCTCTATATGTTCTTCACATTCAAGTGCAAATTAATCATCATCCATGTCATCATCAATCCAATMATTTGTTTGATTTTCTAATCTCATAAAACAATCTCAACCTGTGATTAATCTGTAGACACAATAAATTATGTACATAATAATATTATATTGTAGTCAAAATGACAACTGAATTATACCAGTTATATGTTTCCTCTCAGGGTGGAGTAAAGTGTGCGTTGAACAAGTTATGCATATAGGAGTATTATTCTGGCCTTACTAAATGGAGTTTGATTTTAATTTTCCCCTTAAAGTGCCTTTGTGTTCTTAATAAGGTTATTTTTAGTTTTGATTTTCACCTTTTTTTAATTTAAATTTGTGTTCGGAGTGTGTTCTTTGATTTTTGTTCACGTATCTAATGTAATTATTTTTTTGTTCCTTATGGTATTGATTTTTCGATGAAGATTTTGAGGAGAGATATTCTACGAGAACTTATATGACAACTAAGATGATTACGGGTACGGGGCTTCAGCTTTTGCGGTGAAATGATAAGAAGCCGTTGAATTACAAGTCTAAGTCGCAGGATGACGTTAAAATCTCCTTACTGCTGATATATACCATTCGTTTTTTTGCATATGCTTATGGAGTTTTTGTTGTGAGGTAAACATATAAATGTTGTTTCCCAATTTCGTTTCATCAGTAGAGTGCATTTTGGGAATGTTCTTTTGTTTAACTGTTCTGCAAGGATTGATAAAGTAAAAATGGTTATCCTATGTACTGGATTTGTTAATTAACATTGCCGAAATTATGAAATTCACGTGTTTTCTGATATTAATGGATGCATTGTCTTTTATATTAGTTCATTTGTATTTTGCATGTTAGTTTTTTATGTGTTGAAAATTTACAGGACTCCATCACTAATGAAATTCTCAGTTTGCTTAATTATATTAGATTCTTATGCTATTAGTTGTGCAATATATTTTTAATGAAATCATAACTAAACTCGGATCTTTCTTACTATATCTTGTGTGAAAAATTTATCATTCAGTTATTCAGGAGTACGACTTGGGATTTACTTATTCACATTCATTGATAGTTAACTTAATTAAACTTGTATTTTTGGAGAGTTTGATTTTGTGCGCTTAATTAAAAGATGGGCTTTTGAGTTTTGACTATTGGTGGTCACTACAAAGCAAATTATCACATTCACCCAAGTCTATTCCTCTTACGTACCTCTCTTTATGATCATGCACCAAGGCAAAGATTATGTTGGTTTATACGCGCAAGAAGACCATGCGTACCCTTTTGGGTAGGCTTGAGCGTAGAAGTCTGCTTGGGGCTTATTTCCGCAGGTGGACCAGTTACTTGGATGGACCTTTTCGTTGTGAAAAAGAAGAAAAATTAGAGGACGAATAATATTTGGGGAGAGTTCATTGGATGCATGGAGTATTCTTACTGCTCATTTTCTGAACAAATCTCATTCCAAAATAAAAATCCTCAAATTCGATATATAAACTGGTCGAAGAGAGAATTAATCTTGCAAGAAGAAAATGAAACATGGATCAATTTGCACAATTGTTTCACCCCTTTAGAAAAAGAATATCTAATAGACCCTCCAGCGGTGTTAGTTCTAACTCTCGCGATTTTTATCCTTGATTTAAGAGGAGCATAATTAATCTCACACGATGTTAATTCTAACTCTTGCGATTTTTAGCCTAAATCTAGGATCTTTAGCCTTGATTTAAGAGGAGCATAACTGATCTCACACAACATTTATTATGGAATATTTTTGGCAAGCCAATTTTAAGAAATCAATAGCTCATCACACATAAAATTTCAAAATCAGCGTCGTTCATTATTTTTTTCAAATTAAAAATGTCATTCCAAATTTCAAAGAATGATTTTATACTTAATATTTTTGTGACCAATTATAACCATGTAAAATTTTAAAAATCATACAAATAACTCTGAGCCTACTATCTCGCATTTTAAAAAGAGAAACTCAATCCATTAAATTCTAAAAATCTTGCCAAAAGTATATAATCCTGTTATTTATCGATATATTACCAATATTGTAATTCGATAAAAATATCATTCCAAGTTTATAATAGCCGTCTATATCATTAATTGTTTCAAAATATAATTTTTAAGAAATTGGAAAACTATTTTGGACCTACAACTTAGCAATTTAATAAAAAAAACTTCAAAGAAGGAATATAAATTTCACACAATATGTTTGAAAAATGATTCACTCAAACTATTAAAATCAATCACTCATCAGAAAATGATAATTACATATATAAACAATTATTTTATATTCAACACATTAAAAGTGTCATTCCAAATTTAAAACGACCGTATTACACTTGATTCTTGCCAATTKCATTATTCATGGATAGGTTTTTAGTCTTTTTGATCAATTTTACGTTATTTTTTTAATTTTTCATTTCTTATATTTTTTTTAATTATATAGAAAGTTTTGAATTAATTTTCTTAATCATCAAAGAGGGATTTATCAATGTTTTTATTTCTTTTTTATTTGTGATAAGTTTTGAATCAATTTATCTAATCTTCAAACATAAAGTATATTATTTACATACATGATTTTTATAATTTAATAGTATATTTACGTCCATGTACTCTCCTAAATATTACGCTAATTAGCAAACATAATAAGGAAGACAAATTAACAAACATAATTTTTGAATCATGTATTGCTTATTTTGTAAATTATTATTTTTGAAAAGTTTATTATGAAAAACATGTTACATTCAAGTCATAAAGATGGTGGAGTGTAATTCATAATTTTTTGTTATTAAGTTTTATCATTGGATAAAATTTTAAAAATATATACACCCCATGTTTTGCACGAGCAAAACAATAAATTTTACGACGTATATTGGAATTTCCTAATATAGCAATTCAAAATATTGTGCTTATAAATAAAAATTAAATTAATTCTCTCTTACATATTTAAAAATATTATCGAAGATGACAACACTATATATAGGTATAAAAAGTTATTGTAGTTAAATAAATATTTATAATATTTAATATTTATGATACAATGTTCATTGAATACATATTACATTTGTATCTAATATATAAATATTTTTTTATCTATTTATATTTTGTCACTTTATATTGCTTCACAAAATAAGTTAAAATGTTTATCTCTAATTAGTTAACATGGATGGTTTCTGTAATTACTAATTTATTTTTAACCAAGATTTAGTTGACCCATTTTTGTTAAATAGGTTCTTGAGGAGATAGAAAGATTGGTGACAATAACGAAGGCGATGGGAGAGTGAAGAAGACAATGAAGAGGTTGCCAGACCGTTTTAAATAACTTACATAAATTGATTAAATTGATATACCGGTGGTTTGATATCTAAAATCATATATTTGAAGTATTTATTATATGTGAGTATATTATTAGAATGCATGGTTTAGTTTTTTTTTTAATTTTATTTTAGGACCTTAAAGATATATTTGAAGTAATTCTAAAACTTTATTTGAATGAATAATGTTTAAAAGAAATTTTTGGGATTTATGTTAAAGAAATTGGTAACAAAGGGAGGTTGATTATGAGAAGAGGTCGTAACATATGGAATTTAATCTTTTACACATCTTATATTTATATCAAATATTTTTTTTATTGTATTAATAATTTAATTTTTAATCTTAATAATATTTTTGATAAATTTTATATTTTTATACCTTTTCTGATATGCCCGCGTAAACGCGGGTATTCAAACTAGTTCAATATATTTGGAGGATGGAGATTTCCAATTACACGTCGACCTTATTATCAGTGAGTCAGATGAACTTGTCAATGAGGCAGAGGAGGAGACAGAAGATGAGTTTCTAACCGATGATGAAGATACGGACGAAGATGGGTTTGACAACAACGTAGACAATGAAAGTGTCGGTTCAGGTTAATTATAAAACTAATATATACATATATAGTTAAAATTTGATTAGATTGATAAAATTGATTAAATTTTCCAGGTTAACTTTGGCTTAACTTTTAATTTTTTTTAGATGCGAGGTAGAGGTCGTGGGCGTTATTCTCTAGACCCATATTCGGGCTGTGCTACTCTTGGTTCATGATCCTTGTTTGATCACCACTTAGAGGATGAATACGATGATATGATGGACATATCGTCAGGGACCCCTCCGATCGTTCCAGCCACCTTTCCGAGGCCAGTACATCGAGAGGCCTCATGCCACCACGTCCTGGCATGATCGAGATCTTTGTCGTCCCCCCCCAAGGTAAGTAACTTTAATTTAGCTTTTTTAAGTAATAAAATTTTTATTTCAATATTTTGCCCTAATAAACTCTATATTTTACCAGATTACGCAGTGACTCATCGTAGTTACCGACGATCCTTCGACTGATCCACGAGGCTCGTGTACACCCCAATGGGTGGAAGTACGAGTTTTTGGTAATTAAACTAATGTTTTTTCTGAAAGATATTATATATAATGATTTTTATTAATCAAATTGTTTTGTTTTGTTTTGTTTTGTTTTGCAGAAGCGCAATTATTGGGACCCGAGTCTATATTCAAAGGAGATCGTGCAGAAGAATTTTTATAGTTCTATGGCCACCTCGTGGCACAGCCGTCTCCACGAGTGGAAGACGAAGTGGAGAACGGAGGGGAGGGTGCCCACGTGCGTCGGCGAGAAAATATGGATGAGATGGCTGGTAGAGTTCGAGAAGCCAGAGAACAAGAAGCAGTCAGAGCAGGTGAGCAGGAACAGGATGAGCTAGCCCAACGGACCTGGTACTGGATAGCCAAGCAAGAGAAGGTTCTCGAGCTATGATTGGTAATGCACGTCAGCTCGTAAGTAAAATTAAAATATGTTTGTTAATTTAGCTCGTAAGTAATTAATATGTTCACAATTAAAAATAATTTCAATAATTTATATAGCGCGAGGATTTGGGTAAGGAACCCTATGCATTTGAGCTTTTCCTGGCGATGCACCTGAGACCTAATACTCAATCGCAGTAGACTTTTGTAAGTAGTTTTTTAGATGTAATTAATTTAAATATATATCTTTCATTTCTAATCTTCGTATCGGCAAATTATACATCAATCAAAATATTGCAGGAGGAGTATCAGAGACGTTTGGAGGAGGCTCGTTCTTAATCAACGGGTCATGCCGCCGTCGACAAGAACACAGTCTATCTACAGACCATCAGGGTGAAGAAGGGTCGGCAGTTTGGCACGGGATGTTTAGGAACTCTTCTAGCTTGGAAGAGTTCCAGAGGCGATACCTCCTCAGTTCCTGATAGCCGTGTCTCGAAATTCCAGACGCAGATGGAGCTTTTGAAGAGCCAAGTCGAGCGTGCACACCAGGATCAGCTCTAGGCCATGTGTGAGGAGCATGCACATCAGTAGCTCCAGAACGAGGTGGCGAGTGATGCAGGAAATCGCCGCAGCGATGGCAGCGCGACATCGATGGCCGTCCTCAAATGCTCCTGCTGCTCCTGCTCATGATGGTGATGCAGTTTAGTTGATTTAGAAACGATAATATTTATATTTGGTACTTTATTTATGTTTGATACATTATACGATAAAATTGTTAATTAATTATATTTTATTTCTAATTTTATATTTTTTTGGGAAATGCAAATTAGTTTTCGTATTGAATTATACTTATGTGAAATAAATACATTTAAAAATTTCAAGTAAAATTAAAAAAAATAAAATTTAAAAATTTAGAAATACTGAGGAGTAGGGCCCGTCAGCGTCATTTGAAAAGTGCTGACGGCAAAGACCCGTCAGCATTATTTGAATTTGCTGACGGGCATTCTCGTCAGAATATGATGACGGGATTAGCTGTCCGTCAATAAATACTGATGGGTATCGGGTTATGGCGGGGGGATTTTCTGACGGGTTAAAATCGTCAACAAGCCGTCAGAAAATACTGACGGGTTGGTTAATGCCATCAGCAAATTATTTACTGACGGCAAAATGCTGACGGTTTCCACCCATCAGCATTTACCTATTTTTTTGTAGTAAAGAGGAGAAGGGTATGGGACGTAATTTCAATTTTTTTTTTGTTTGTTTATTTTATATAGGATCCAGTTTGAAGGAAACAAACTCAGGTTTGGGGTTGGTTTGAGTTTCGTCATAGTGGGAGGGATTTGTGTGGCCTTTACATTTGAATATTTTACTCTATAATTTTTTTTTTATATCAACATTATAAAATTTGAAGGGTTGATATTTTGATTAATAATTTTAGAATAATAATCCTAGCTATTTAATTTCGATGGTAAATTATATAATTGGTTGTTTACTTGACTTAATAATAAGAATATTTTTATTGTGTATTCAATAGAAAATTTTATATTGTGCATTCAAGAAAAAAATTGATATTATTCACCATTACGTAGATATAAATTATTTTGAAGATAAAATTGGCTTCATAATTCCAAAAATTTGTTGGGCAAGACTCTTGTCAGGCCGAACTAACGGATCATCCGATAGGTCAAAATTTCATACCGTTATATTATAATACAAAAATCAGTACATTATAGTAAAAAGTCAATACATCATAATACTAATACAAAAATCAATAATAACACGGGTCAGATATTTATGAAAAATCAATACTTTTAAGTATAAAGACTAATATATCATAGTTCAAAAACCAATATATTAGAATATCGGGTCAGATGACCTAATGGGTCATGACTCGTCAATCTAGCCTACACAGGTTTTTTCCAAATTTATTTTATAAGAGAATCAACGGAATATCAAAGGTTGGGGTGGAACTTATACTAAAGAAAAACATACCAATTTAAGTGTTACTCCCTTATATCCTTTTTAAATACTATTTTACATGTTAAATTTTATTTTAATTAATTATTATTTTAAAATTTTATGTCAATTTTTCCAAATTTATTTTTATTTTGAATAAATCATATATGACAGTTTATGGTTATAAGATAATTATGAATAAACACTGTAGAAAATTTAATTATAAATATTATTAATTAATAAAAAATTTATTAGTCAATTTTATATATTTTGATATAAACTCTAAAACACGAAACTTAATTAAAACAAAACGGGATGAGTATCAAACTATTACACTGGAAATAGGGGGAAAAAAACGTATGCATGAAACAATCAATAAAACCAGAAATTAAAGGGAGGAAAACAAGAAACCATCAGCCCAAATCTCTTAATTAAATGGAGGTGAATCAGGACCTGGCTCCGTGAACTGAACAGGAGGGTTAAAAGGAAGCGGCGGAGGCAGCGGTTGCTCTTCCACAGTCGGCGGCGCTGTCACGAACGGCACTGGATTAATCTCCGGCGTAACTGGCACTGGCGGCGGCAAGAAATCCGGCGCCTGAGGGATTGGATATTGTGGAATCTCACCTACGCCAGGGTCCGTCGCCGGAGGGTTTGGAATGGGCGGAGGAAAAAATGTGAACGGGAATCCCGGTGAAAGCGGCGGAGTTTCCGGCGAATCTTCTGGCGGACTGAACACCGGGAAAAGTGGAGGTGCTGGTAAGACGTCATTATCTGACGGCGGCGTTTGGAAGAAATCCGGTGGCGAGTCGGGTAAGGGTGGTGGGAGAATTAAGTCTGGTGGAGGAGAGAAAACTAGAGGCGGAGAGTCTGTTCTAGCGTCAGGCGGCGTTAGCCATGGAAAGGCCGGTGGTTCATCGGCCGGCAGAGGCGGCGAAGGAACCAACGGCGGCGGGTATACTATTGGAATTACTTCTGGCGGTGGCGGTGACGGTGGTGAGGGTGGTGGAGGAGACGGGACTAAGGGAGGTGGCGGTGGAGATGGAGAAGGAGGCGGGGGTGATGGCGTTTCAGGCGGAGGGGCGGCCGGCGGTGGTGAAGAAACTACCGGCGGAGGGGACGCCGGAGGCGGAGAAGACGGAGCAACCGGTATAGGAGGAGGAGAAGGTGTTACCGGTGGTGGGTATACGATTTGCGGCGGAGTAGGGACCACAGGTGGCGGCAGGGGAATGAGAGGAGGCGGTCTCGGCGGAGTGCGGCGGCGAGACGGCGGTGCTCTAGGTAGAAAAGGGTTGTTAGGAGAATTGCGAGGAAATGGCCATTGTCCACAGTTTCCATATAGATATACGAACAAAGGGTCACAATTTGATGACCCTCCCGATCTCCTCCCACCACTCGGTCTACTCCTCGATCTTCTTCTTTTGTCCTCTTCTACTTTAGTTTTGCGATGATGACTGCTGCTTTCACCCAAAGTTGAAGTAACTACAAGTAATGCAAAAAGTAGTACGAATACAAGCTTGGTTTTCATATTTCTAGTTCATTGATCACTTGTTTGTTTTTCTTTTTTAATTCTTTTCCAACTATGCTTCAAATCAAATGATTGTGCATGAATCCCTATTTATATAAGGATTGAATGGATAAACACCATGTATTATATGAATGCTATGGAGGTCTCCTTGGGATTGACTTCATAAATGAGAACCCAAGTTGATCTTTGGAAATTCGGTGGGTCCTCTAATCGTGATACAACATTATAGCGTCTTATAACCCCATTCATGTGATAAAGATAGCAGTCAAATTCTAATTAAATCTTTTTGTTATACATATTCTACTTTATCGTTATTCCAATAAATATACTTTGTTAATTGCTCAAGTATACGTATATGCACGTGTTATTTATTTATCTAAATTGATTACAATGGTGAAACCAGATATTTAACCTTATAATCGAAGTATATGGAGCGTAAATGAATCAAGTCTGGACAGAATACACTAGCGTTCAAATTCGTGTGAGTTTCAATTTTATTTTTCGTTTTCTTTTAATTCTAAAACGGTGTGTGCGCCGGGAAAGAGATGGGGATGTCATTTATGGCGAAACGCAATTAAGGATTGCGAATTTCAATAGAGTGGCTTTTATTTCTTGACGTTGGATTGTAGTTGGCAGATGAAATGAAATGGATGGTCATGGCTGGCAATTGCATTGAAAAGCGCGCGCAATCTCTTAATTTCTATTTCAGTTTTTTTTAATGCACTCTAAAATAATTTTATAGTAAAATTACAATTTTTTACAAGCAAATATAAGAAAGACCTAAAAATATAAAATTTATTTTAAAAAAAACATTAATTTCATAAACAATATCAAAATGAGAACACTTGAAAATGACACTCTAATAGGCAAATATAAGAAAGACATAAAAATATAAAATTTATTAATTTCATAAACAATATCAAAATAAGAATGCTTGAAAATGATACTCTAATAATTAACACTTTTGAAAATGCATATTAGATATTATTATCACTCTAAAATAAATACTTCCGATGTTACTAAAAATAATATCAGAAGTCAATCACTCAAGGAAAAATTAACACATTCAAAGTCATGCAAACAGCAGTAACAAATACGAACATTTCCTTTTAAAACTTGAACATTTTTTAAACTTATACATTACTCGTTGTTTGACTAATAAGTACACGATAGTTGATAGGAGTATGGCGTACGATAGTTTAATCCTATTAATTAAATTATTTACTGTTAAGTAATTTTGCATGTCTAGAACTCTAGTCTTGATTAGGATGTTTAGTAGACATAGGAGTCCTTATCTCTAAAATATCTTAAATGATAATTATCAATACCTTGTTATGTGGAACAAGGATTCCTTCAAGAAAGTGGTACTATAAGTGCTTGTCGTTTTCATTTGGAAAGACTACGAAGACGAGAAAGAGAAAAACAGAAACACCAAGATTTCTTTTCTACTTCATTGTATGTTTATTCTTCGAAGTTTAACTTGTTCGAACGAGAAGAACTTTTAGAAGTAGTTTAGTTTTTCATTCTTTTTGTAATATGCTAGAATCCTCTCTGTAGGATTTCTAAACGTTTCTAGTAATACAATTTCTGGCCTACGGTCGCGCTCTGTGAGTTATCTTAACTCACAGACAAAATATTATTATTGGCTTAATTTTATTATTCTGCACATATGTTGGTAAAAATGTTCCGGCATTATTACTAACATCAAACGTTCAAACTAGTCATTGAAGCCTTCAAATCTTTCAATTGGTATCAAGAGCGATCACTTGACCTTACTTAGTGAGAATCCTGCGGACGTTGAAGGACAACAATGGACAACACAATGAACATTGCAATCCGACCTCTTGTGTTGGATGGAACAAATTATGCAATCTGGAAAATCAGGATGCGAGCATATATTAAGACGATGGATGAAAGATCCTGACGTGCAATTTTAACTGGATGGGAGGCTCCCAGAAGAGATGATCCGGACGGTAACATCATCTTGAAAAATGAGGTTGATTGGACTGCAGAAGAACTTGTCACTTCTAATGCCAATACCAAAGCCTTGAATGCCATCTACAACTTTGTGGACGTGTCCTTATTCAAAACCATCTCCAACCTACAAACAGCCAAAGAAGCATGGGAAGCACTTCAACTTTTCTGTGAAGGATCCAGAGGAGTCCAGAGAACCACACTAAGAATGCTAGCGACACAATTTGAAGTGCTAAGAATGGAGGAAAATGAAACCATTGACAGCTACAGTGCAAAGCTTCTTGACATCTCAAATGAATGTCAATCTCTGGGATCTCCCATTTCAAATGAAAGGCTTGTGAGCAAATTCCTGTGATCAGTAACGGAAAAATTCCATATGAAAATCACTGCTATTGAAGAAGCCAAAGACACATCTGTCATGAGGTTTGATGAACTTGTTGGCTCACTAAAGACCTATGAAATGGAAAATAATATCAAGCAGCCAAAAGGAAGGAGCATCGCCCTAATCTCTACCCCAAATACTAAAGACGAAGACTTTGACCTCGATGCCATAGCACACGAGGCCAAGTATGCAAATTTAGATGCGGATGGCATAGCCCTCATCACCAAAAATTCCGGTGATTTCCTGAAGAAAAAGAACATCTCAAGAAAATCCCTGAACAGGCATGTCAAGTCCACATCTGAACCCAGCACTCCTCAAACTCTAAGACAACCTTCCAATAGGTTTCAAAGAAGAGATTTAACACCTACGAGTGCGAAATCTGAACCAAGGAATCAAAACAGTGCCAAGGATCTGGACACTGTCCAGTGTCATGAGTGCAGGGGATTCGGACACTATAGGTATGAGTGTGCAAATACTCTAAGGAAGAAGAATTTCATCGCCATGAGTGATGGAGAAGATGATGAGGAACCAAAAGAAACCGAAGTAGTTGTTGCGATGAACGCCTGTGTCGTCTGGGATGACACTGACAGTCTGAGTAACATTATGTGTCTCAACTCTATCACCACAACTGAAGGAGATGAAGAGTTCGCTACAGCTTACGAAGAGCTGTATGAAAATTGGTGCCAACTACTTCAGAAGGTCAAAGGTCTCTCTAAAGAAAATGAGAGACTGACATGAGCAGACAAGGAAGAACAACCCTTGGTGTTGCGTCTAGAAGCTCTCTTGACCAAACGAGAAGAAGAACTGGATAGAACCAGAGGCGATTTCTCTGCTGCCACGATGACACTCAAGAAGCTCAACACTGGATCAACCAAACTTGATGAAATCCTGTCTATTGGGACCATGGTCAGACATGGGATAGGTTTTGAGGGTCCAGTATTTGTCAAAGAAGGTGACAAGTCCTCCGAAGGATCTGTCTCTATGAACAAAATCAAGCGAAGAAAGCGTACCTACATCTGTCATCACTGCTCAAAACTAGGCCACATCAGACCATTCTGTAAGAAACTCAAGTCAGAAAGAGCCTCGGGAAAAACAATGTCAGTGAAGAAAGGTACCAACACCAGGACTAACACCACTCGCAAAAATAGAATGGTATGGGTAAAGAAGGAAGACACTCGGTGCAGCATGATCTATGTCTCTCTAAAGTCCGGAGTAGAGGACTCATGGTACTTTGACAGCGGGTGTTCCAGACACATGACAGGATCTGCTAAACACTTGACCAATATTGTTCAGCACAAAGGAGGCAAACTCCAGTATGGTGGAGGAGCGCATGGTGAGATTGTAGGAAAAGGCACTCTGAATGTTGAAGGGTTGCCTAAGCTTTTGAATGTATTACTTGTCAAGGGTCTTGCTACCAACCTTATAAGCGTCAGTCGACTTTGTGATAATGATCTTCATGTAAAGTTTAGCCGAGACACCTGTGAAGTATTTGACAACAAAAACTGCTGCATTCTCACTGGAACTCGTACCACAAATAATTGCTACAAACTGAACTGCAAGGTCTGGTGTCAAAGTGCGCAATCATCTGAGACCGAACTATGGCATCAAATTATGGGTCACGTCAATTACAAGATGATGGGCAAACTTGTTAGTCAGAAGCAGTAAGAGAAGTTCCCAAATTGATCATTAACAAGCCATCCGTGTGTGGGGACTGTCTAAAAGGGAAACAAACCAGGGTGTCTCATCCAACAACCCAACACTTCAACACCACTCGATGCCTGGAATTGCTTCACACGGATTTTATGGGTCCTATCGAGGTAGAAAGTATGGGTGGTAAGAAATACTCATTTGTTATTGTTGATGACTTCTCTCGGTTCACTTGGATTGAGTTTATTCGAGAAAAATCTGAAACCTTTGAAAGTTTTCGAAAATTGTCCAAACGTGTCAGTAACAAATCTTGTTTGCAAATTGGCCGAATTAGGACCGATCACGGTAAAGAGTTTGAGAACTCATTCTTTCAAAATTTTTGTGATAAGTATGGAATTTCTCATGAGTTCTCCTCACCAATTACGCCTCAACAAAACAGAATTGCTGAGCGTAAAAATTGGTCCTTACAAGAGATGGCTTGAACCATGTTAATTTCAAGAAATCTGGCAAAAAGGTTTTGGGCTGAAGTTATTAACACAGCGTGTCATATTTCTAATCGAGTCTGTTTTATGACAGGGATGTGTAAGACACCCTACGAGCTTCTTGTTGGAAATAAACCTAACCTGAACTACTTTCATATTTTTGGTTGCGTTTGCTATGTATTGAATGATAGATCCCACTTAATAAGATTTAATTCTAAAAGCGAAAAGTGTATCTTATTGGGATATTCAGTAAATAGCCACGCTTATAGGGTGTTTAATCTAAGAACTCGCACTATGCTTGAGTCTGTGAATGTTAGGTTCGATGAACTTACAACCATCTCGGGAAATTCTGCTGAGGATGATGTAGATGATTTGATTCAAAGTCCACAAGCGTCTCCCCTACTGACTCCAAGGGAGATATCTAAAACTGTACCAAATGTCACTGAAATTGCTGCAACACTTGAACCAACATCGCAGGTGCAGGCAGACACTGATGGTGAAACCTCTGATTTTGAAGAAGACCAGTCTGCTGAAATAATATCCGCATCTCTAGATAGAGATATATCCTCCAAAATACATAAGAACCATCCCACATCCCAAGTCATTGGATCTTTGAATGAAAAAAGCACATGAAAGAAACAGATCAATTTCAAGGAAATGGTAAAACTGGTATGTATGGCCTCATGCTGTTCTCTAACCAATTACTCTTATTTTGTGTCCACCATATAGCCCAGGAAAGTGGAGGAATCTCTTAAAGACGAATACTGGATAAATGCCATGCAAGAAGAATTGGATCAGTTTGCCAAAAATGACGTATGGGACTTGGTACCACGACCATATGGTGGAAACGTCATTGGAACAAAGTGGATCTTCAGAAAAAAGACTGATGAACTGGGAAATATAGTAAGAAACAAAGTTAGACTCGTGGCTCAAGGTTATACTCAGGTAGAAGGTATAGACTTTGATGAAACATTTTCTCCCGTAGCTAGAATTGAGCCAATTAGATTACTACTTGCAATTGCTTGTCACTTGAACATTACTCTTCACCAAATGGATATCAAAAGTGACTTCTTAAATGGTGTTTTAAATGAGGGAGCTTATGTTGAGCAACCCAAGGGTTTTGAGGATCCTCACAGACCACACTATGTTTTCAAACTGAAAAAGGCCCTTTATGGACTAAAACAAGCACCTAGGGCTTGGTACGAGAGGCTCACTCAACATCTTCTTCAAATGAATATCAAGCGTGGTGAAGTTGATAAAACTCTGTTCATTTTGAAAAAAAATCGCAAGATGAGCATGGACTAATTGCTCAAATCTATGTTGATGATATTGTGTTTGGTTCTAACTGTGATGAACTGCTCAAAGACTTCGTGAAAAGCATGTCTACCACCTTCGAGATGAGCATGTAAGGTGAGTTATCGTTCTTTTTGGGATTACAAATTAAAAAATTTAAAAATGATATTTTCTTGTCTCAGGCGAAGTATGCAAAAAACCTGGTGAAGCGCAAGCCAAAAATTGTCAAGGAACGATGCCAGTGAAAGTGTTGATCACACTATGTACAGGAGCATGATTGGAAGCCTTTTGTACTTAACTGCTAGTCGACCAGATATCATGTATAGCGTCTTTTTGTGCGCTCGTTATCAGACTGATCCAAAAGAGACTCGCCTAAAAGCACTTAAACGCATAATTAGATACATAGCTGGAACTTGCAATCTAGGAATCTGGTATACAAAGGACACTAACTCTAATCTTGTTGGATATACTGACTCTGATTGGGCAGGTGACGCTGATGATAGGAAGAGTACAACAGGTAGGTGTTTCTTTTTAGGCAACAATCTGTTCTCGTGGTACAGCAAGAAGCAGAATTGCGTGTCATTATCAACTGCCGAGGCTGAGTATGTGGCTGCAAGTAGTGCATGTACCCAGCTGCTCTGGATGAAACAGATGATAGAGGAGTATGGGTTACAAAGTAGTGTCCTTACTGTTTTGTGTGATAACTCAAGTGCAATTGATATCTCAAGGAATCCTGTACAACACTCTCGAACAAAACACATAGATATCAGGCATCATTTCATTCGAGATTTGGTTGAGAGATATGTTGTGAGTATTGAGCATATTGGAACTGAATATCAACTGGCTGACATTTTTACCAAAGCATTCGACTATGAGGGATTTTCCAGACTAAGAAAGTCTCTCGGCTTATGTGCTTTTTGATTTTTGTTACTGGAAATGCTGCAGCACCCCTAGTAACATCCGCTGCAGCATACTATTTTTCAACATGCATTTTCTATTTTCTTTTCATAACATATAAGAGCACTTGCACAACTCACAAATTGCAGGAATATCAATGGTTTGAAATATGATGTCAAAAAGATATTGAAAGTTTCGAAATAAACAATTGTGGGCTGACTTTTGCAGAAACAAGTTTTCTCTCGGTGTGCATAAGAATTTGAAATAAAAGTTTGGAGGATGTCCCAGCCAGCCATTTCTGAAATACTGCTATCTTCTGTCAATGTGCTGTTAAATAAAGAAAAATCCTTTTCATGGATTGATCATATGCTGATTAAGTGGAGATCCCTTTTACTCCCGGACACAAATATCCTCAAACACAAATGACGTTGTCGTTCGTCGAGTTAAGAATTGTCAGTCCATTGACTTTGTTGATTGAATGTCAGTACCAATGCCATCACACAGAGAACCAACATTTTACTGCATTTGTGAACCATATGTTTTTTTTTATTATTTGGTCATCCATTTTAGGCATACCTTTAATACATGCATGTTTGGTGAACTTTGTTCTTAAAGTTTTATTTAGTAAAGTTGTGCTCATAACAAAAAATTTTTTTTCTCTTACTCAAATCTTATTATCTTTTTGATGCCTTATTGTCCAGTGCATTACAATCAGAGGTGTGCGGACCTGAGTCACTATTGCATTTGTTTTTATTGTGGGTATTTAAGTTTGAAAGTTGTGCTTAAGGAATTGGGCTAGTCTCTTCAAATATTTTCAGGCCTGATGATAATTCTGTCCGTTCGCCTACTCACGATTTGTTTAAAGCTGTGTTTGTGTGTCAGATTCACTTCTCGAACCCGTCAAAGGCATTCTCAACATGAAACCCCTTTGCGTTTAGCTCCCTCAACCAAAGCAAACCCTAATTTCTGATTAGTGATGAGTCCACAAAAATCCAAGGTGTCAAGAAAATCCGTTCGCTCTCAGTCGGAGAAGGTGACAGAGGATAGTGCTGCCTCCGGCACTCTGCCGAGATATGTTCCCTCGATATTCGAGGCGAGCACGGAGATCCCTCCTCTGCGGATGCGAATGTTGGTGTTTCTGCTCCAACACAAGGACATGACACCGGAGTCTCTTCTGCAACGCTGCCTCAACCAAGTCTTTCGTCTATCCTAGTTCCGATGCCCGCCGGTGACACAGTCGAACCCTATGCTACGATTCTCCAAGGTAACCCCAGGAATAAAATTGATGTAAATAATCTGCCAAATTTAAAACTGATTGCAGAGACGTGCGGGCGAATTAGAAATCCACTACTTAAGCGCTCTCGACGGTTGAGAGGAATTAACTCAGGTCACTTGCCTGAGGCAGTTCCCAAAATTCAGTTCAGCGGACCCAGAAATATTCCGCTGGAAAGGATGTCATTTGTGGAGGACATTGACTACATGACTGACAGTGATGATGAAGACTATGCGCCACCGGAGGGACTGGTTGCTGAGAAGGAGGAGATTCCGGTCACTCCATTTTCCCTGATTCAGAAGTTGAAATGGTGCGCAAGTTTAGGGCTAAGAGGAAGCGTCTCACTCCTCAAAACATGGTGGCACCAGACTCTGATTCAACGGAGATTGATGAGGAGGATCTTCTGGAGGATGAAGATGCACCTTTGGCGTCTTTACTGGTAAGAATGGGTAAGGTTGTTCCTGTGCAGGGTGCTTCTGGGTCTGTGCCTCCAGCTGCTGTTAATGCATGTCGTTCCCCTGACCAATCACCACCAGTTAAAAACCCATTAAAATTATTAAATTAGTATTCTCACCACAATTATTTTTATTATTTCTATTTCTATCCTATAATTATATCGAATCAGCAACTTATTGATTAAAAATGTATATATTGAAAGAAGTGAACTCTTTGTAATTAGGGATAGGTATTTAAATACTAAGAAAATTATTGATTGAAAAACTAGTGGGTCCCGTTGTTATTAGGAGGAATTTTTAGGGGCAGTTTCTTTATTATTGAAAATCTTGTCTGTTTCTAATTAGAAAAACTTTTAGGGTTATTTTTTAAATCTTAAAAAACTTATATATTGAAAGATAAAGTGAAATCTTTTTGTAATTAGGCAAAACTTTATATGGCATTTATTTAAAAACTAACTAACAAACAAACCACATTAAAACATAAGTGGTACTCGTTGTAATTAGCGGAAACTCTCAAGAGTAACTTCCCTAACTTTGAAAAACTTGTGGGAGTTTTCAAAATTTTAAAATATAATAAAGTTTATTTGTAATTATTATACATATTTCCCTATCTTAAACTATAGAAAGAAACTTAAAAAAAAACCAACTCTTTTTAAAATTACATTTGTAGCCTCTTTTCCTCCTAGAAGTACAAAGTCCAAGTACATGTTAAATTTGGGATTTGTAAAACTTTAAGGGTTAATTTTTTAAATCATTAAAAACTCACGTATTGAAAGATAAAGTGAAACCACTTTGTAACTAGGTAAAATAAGTTAAAGCGCTTGGAATACATATTTAGATGATCTTGAAGGTTTAAAAAATACCCAAAGGTTTGTGCACTAAATATTTATGCACGTAGGAAATATGCTGCAACTGTTATATTATGTACCATTTAGCAATAATCATTGAATGTGTCATTATTAAGTGAATCGGCTGAGGCCTACGAAAACGACGTAACTCATTTTTCTTATCAATACCATCAATTTGCACGTACATAACTGCATCAAAATATTCTATTTTCACCAGAATAATTATAGTTTATGTTTAATTATTAACTATATCTTAACCCTCAGTCTCTAGAACTTAACATTGTCCATAAAAAACTCTAATTTTTATAATAAATAAATCCTAACCTTATGAATTATGTACTCGAACCAATTGAAATATAACTTTTACTAAATTGAAAGAACCCAAAAAGGTTAATATGCATAGTAAAACAAAACATTAATTATTGAAAAAATCACTAATAAAAATAAACTATTCCAATAGATGAAGAAAAATACTATTACAAAAAATTACATTTCTAAAAAAAGTTACTCACAAGTATAAGAAATCACAATTACCTTTAAGAAATCTATACAAATTAGTTTTCAATCTTCTCATTACCTATTTTAGTTGGACGCGCGCGCGCACACACACAAGTCAAACTCATGAAATAAAAATTATTTGAATATATTTGATGTAAAAAGATGAGGCAGGCCATCCCCTAGTAGAAGTAAAAAGCCATAGTTTTATCTTCAGACAACAGATCAAGTGATAGTTTCTGGTTTCTTTCAAAATGTAACCTTGGAATCTTTTGCAAATAGGCTACACTTCACGGATAGTTTTTATAATTTCCTAGAAAATACATGACATGTTTTAAAATACAATTAAATAATGTATCCATACTACCCATCACCCTTGAGATGTCTACCTTTCACCTTTGTGTTAAGCCAAATGCAAAAGAACGAAAATAACTTATACGAATTGCCTCAAAGACGAAAATTGAGCAAATTCGCGCAGAAAAATTACTTGCCCCTGACTTAGGAAAATCATCTCTCCGCCTTTATTGACATTCGACAATTACATAAGAATTATAGTCGCTCATTGACCGCCTAATTATAATATGATCTCATAATTAAAATAATCAAAATGCGGAATGTACTTTTGGCCTAGATCGTAACGCAAAATCTACATACCCTCTCCACTCTCTAGTCAACAAATCACTACAACAAATGACACCTACTAGAAGGACAAATTTGTCCTTCCTATAGGGTAAACATATAGGAACGACATATAAAAGTCGTTCCTGTAGGCCTATTTACCTATTGGAACGACATTTGTCGTTCCTATAAATAAACTTGTCGTTCCAATAGAATGTCAATCTATTGGAGCGATATTTGTCGTTCCTATAAATATAAATGTCGTTCCTATAAATATAATTTTCGTTCCACAGAGCACCAATTTAATGGTGCATCTGTTGGAACGACAAGTCTTTCCAATTAAACAAAAATCCTTCCAAAATATCACTAACCTCATTTAATACCCTCACCTAATTTTCACCTTCTCCCCACTTTTTCAATATTAATTTCATTTTTTATCCTTCACCTTATCCTTCAATTCGGTTTTTTTCTTCACTCCAGCCTCACTTCAGCCTCCCCAAATTTCATATCTCCAAACTTCTCCTCTTCAAATTCATGTTTGAGCATAATTTCCTGTTGCTGTAAATGGAAGGACCTGTCTTTCCAGAAGTTTTAAATGTCCTTCCAAAATAAATGACAGATGTTGAAGCTGTAAATTCCTCTTGGAGGACTTGAGGAACAAAGGTACAATTTCAACCACCTCCTATTAGGGGTGGCAAATCGGTCGTGCCGGGCTCTTATCGGGCCGTCACGATAAGGCGCGACACGATAAGTATAGGCATGAACACGACACGATAAGCTTAACGGGCCTATAATCTAAACCCGAACACGACACGATAGAAACACGAAAAGCACGGCACGACACGATAGGCACGATAAGCAAAAATGCTGAAATTATTTAATTCGGCCCGTTAAGCACATTAGAACCGTTAATGAATAAAATACATGATTTTCTTAATAAATATAATACATATTTATAAAATTATCAATACAAATTGTCAAATACATTTAAAATTATAATATGACAAATGTATTAATGATAAATTAAAAATTACAAATACTAACAATGAGTAAATGAATATAAAAAGGGAAACTTAAAATATTATCGTGCCTAATCGTGCCTTATCGTGTTTATCGGGCTAGCCCGTTATCAACCCGTTTCTTAACGTGCCTTATCGTGCCAGCCCGATAAGGCCCGAACCCGATAAGACTCAGCCCAAACCCTGTTTTTCCGTGTCGTGTTCGTGTCGGTCAATCGTGCCGTGCCTCATATTGTCACCCCTACCTCCTATGTTTGTGTTTGTGTTATATTTCAAGAATTTTTCAGAAATGACAGATGAATTGCTTCTCCTTGCCTCATGTGTTTGTTTTTGTATTATATTTCAAGAAATTTGCAACAATGTTAGATAAATTGGGGGTGAATCCTTTTTCTTGTACTTGGAAGGACATGTCCTTCCAGAATATTGGGTTGTCGTTCCAATAAATTTGCAATGTCGTTTATAGCATCAGCAAGTATCATTGTGGCTCTCTTCCCTGTATTGAATGCTGGACTAATAATATCTCAAAATTAAGTCATAAGCAGATAATTGTGTTTGGAAGGACTTGGAAGGACATGTCCTTCCAGAATCTTGGTTTTTTCGTTCCAATAAGTTGTCTGTTTTTATGTTTGTTTTCAAAATAAAAGAATAAAAATTTACTAATGCACATCATACACACACTCAAATAGAAAGAAAAAATTTAATTTTATGTATTATAGTTTTCTAATATTTTTGAGTTTTTTTGTGCTTTTTTCTTTTTTTAATCAATCCACAGTTATATGTTAAATACTGAAAAAAAAAAGGTAGTGTTTATAAATAAATGTAAAATAGATGAATTTTGTAAATAATTTATAATAGATGAGCTAATAATTTACCTAATTATTTTGGTCGTTTTTCTTTCTCCAGCTTTCAAATATGGTGATGGATAAGAGATGGACGCGAATTACAAATAAAATGTCACCAGAGTTTAGGCGTGGAGTGAGTGAATTTATTAACATGTGTGGGTCTCTTGTGAGTAGGACAGGCTTGATCAAGTGCCCGTGCAACAAGTGTTTAAATTTGGAGTCTTTGAAGTTGGAAGTTGTTCGGATGCATATTCAGAGGTATGGTTTTGATGCATCATATGATATCTGGATTCACCACGGAGAGCATTTACCAGAACACGAACCTGGTCCGTCAGCCGTTGACTTTGAAATGATGGATGAAATGAGAAATATGATGAAAGACGTGGACCCAGATGATGAGTATGGGTTGGAGAGCCTGACGAGCAGTATCATAACTTGTACGAGGCAATGGAAACTAAATTGTGTGAAGGAATTTCATCATTCTCTTCATTAAATTTTCTTGTGAAGTTGATGAATATCAAGGTGAATGACAAGTGGACAAATAGATCATTTAATGAGTTGCTTAAGTTATTGAAACTCGCATTCCCATCGATGAAACTTGTCAACTCACATTATGAGGCTAAGAAGTTGCTTGAAAGTTTGGGTCTCGACTATGAGAACATACATGTATGTAAGTACGATTGTGCATTGTTTAATAAGAAATCAGAACAATAAAATGATGCGCAACAAAAATGTCTAATAGGGGCAACATTGTAATTTATACCTTGCGGTAAGAAAGTCCTCCATGATGGTGTCGGCTTTGAAATCATTCCTCCATGAAATATATCACCCCAACATTTGCATTGTTTTCTCGATATCGAGTTTCACTGCCCTTCAGAAAAATATTTCATCGTGTATAATCAATTATTTAAATGAATAAAATTTATGGATAGTTACTAAAATACCCATGGGGTTTGATCTAATTATGAAAAACTCAAAGGTTTCTGAAAATTACATAAAAATAAGAATTAAAAAAATAAACGTAAAGTTTGATATTGTCTTACACTGTCCTCATTCATTAGCAAAAAATACTTTAAGTAAACCCAAGTATTTATAGGAATAGTACAGATAGCCTCTAGAATTTAAAACAAAATCAAACCTCATGGGTATTGTTTGTAATATTCAAACACATTTCGGATCTTTTAGTAATTAGCCCAAATTTCTTCTTCTTCTTCTTCTTCTTCTTCTTCTTCTTCTTCTTCTTCTTCTTCTTCTTGGAATATCATTAGTTTTCTAAGGCTTTGAGAGTTACAAAAGAAAAAAATCTTAATGTTTGACTTGGTTTTACATTGTCCTCATTCATAAGCAAGAAATATCTCCAAAAAAATAACTGGAAATACTACATTTTACCCCTTAAATTTTAAAACAAATCAAAGCTAAGGGTAATTCTTGTAATAAAATAAAAGATTTATTCATCAGGGACCTAACCTAAAAAAATGAGATTGAGAATAAAAAAAATGAAATCCCATATTCTGATTGTAATTCAAAAACTAATCCATAAAATTATTAACAAATTAATACAAATCTAGAGATATATAACATTTATCTAAACAAACCTACCGAGCAATAGTTTCATTTTGCAAGATGATCTTAAAAAATGTAGGCACCATACATGAAGACATCGAATCAAAATTTTCATAAAACTTCGCCACTTAAGAATCAAATCATTTTTTGATGTAAGAAATCAGATCATTTCTTGTGATCACTACAAGAATTGAGCATAATAGGAAGGACAAAAGTCATCCCTATACAAGTTCTTTTCATTAATTTTGGTCTATTTGGGACATATCGTCCCAAAATTGTCGTTTCTATAGAGATGAGCCTATATTTATATAGGAATGACAATTGTCGTTCCTAAAACCCAAATACTAATATGCATGACTTGTCGTGCCAATATCTGTCCGGTGTTGCACATATTGGAACGACATGTCCTCCCAATTCTGACGTTGCTAATGGTGTAAAGTAAGGAAAAAGTCGTTGCAAATGGTCCTTACAATTTTATTTGAAGGAATTTAGACTTCTAAGTCCCTTCGAGATTTGTCTGAATAAAGTCTACAGATTTGTGGCCAACTATTTTCTTGTTTTTAGCTTTAGCTATTATGTGCTTGATTTTAGACTACATAATTTATTGCACTCTCTGTATGTTTGTGGTTAAGCATGCGCAATTTGGATGTTAGTATTTGAGATTTTAGTATGAAATATTAAAGAGTTAGCATAGAAATTATTAGGATTAGTATGAAACAAATAGGGTTAGTACCACATTTAGTATGATTAGTATGGAATTTAATATGTATACAATTTAATTGGATTAGTACTAAATTTCATAGAGTTGGTACAAAATTTAATAAGGTTAGTATGAAATTTAATAAATGTAGTATGAAATTTCATAGTATCATGAGAAAGGAAATTTCATAATATTAGAACTTGAATTTAATGAAAAAACGAGGATAAAAATTGTATTTTAATATGAATTTTTTTATTGAAAAGAGTTTTTCTTTTTTATTATGAAGTTACAAAATAATAGGAATTTCACGATATAGTATGAAATATATATAATTTGAAATTTAATGATATATTCTGAATTTTATGATGTAGTATGAAACTCGACCGACAATCGGTAGTAGCGACTAGTGGCATGAGTTAAAATGGAGTAGTATGAATTAACATGGTGAGAATGAAAGAAAAAAACTGAGTGATAATACTGTAATTTATATTAAATGGGAAGTTAGAATATCAATGGAATATTTGGAATAAAATACTATCTATGGGATCATATTATGGCACCTAAGAGGTTTGACTACGTGGCACCATCGCACATGGTTGACATAGTTGTCCGGGGCATGTGAGAAGTAGGCGAGAAGGTGAAAAGGGGTTGGTTAAGTGGGTCACCAAGACTGCCGAAGGATTCGAAGACATGGACTTGTGGCTTAGCAGATGGGGCGAGAGGATTCGGGCACGGAAAGCCTAATATGATAGGAGGTCATAACCGACGCGCAGTTCGGAAGAAGCGTGAGGAGTCGAGTTACGTGGGTAGGTTGATTTCAGCGCTGCTGATCGAGTGGGGGCCTATGCGCTAAAATAGTAAGATTGCCCCATCAATTCGTGCGCATGCTTCCCCACATGGGCCTCACCGTCCAAGAAGGTCGAGACCGCGTGAATGAGAGCGGGAGGCGCTGAAAGAAGATGCGGGGCAAAAGGGAGAAAGCGGCCTCGCATAAAGGGAGTGAGCAGCTTATGCACAGGAGAAGCTCATCGACCAAACGACCAAACTAAAGGGTCGCAGAGTCAAAGTTACATTATCTAGTTGTTTCCTTTTTAATTAATCTTATTTCTGAGTTTCCTAGTTAGTTGTTTTCCTATTTTCTTTATAATTTCCCTTAAATGTTTAGAAGGATTTAGAATAATTAGTCTTACTTTTGAGTCGGTCCTATGGACCTATAAAATAGGAGGCCTTCGTCCTTTGTAACTCTCACCAAATTATTTTCTTATGATCTAATTAATAAGAGTTGAGAGTTGAAATCCCCCACATCCAGAGGCGGATACAGAAAAAATCATTTGGTGGGGCACTGAGTCACCGATGTAAACAACGCAAATATATAATATAGAGAAGAAATTAAAAAAAATTGTTAAAATTATAATAAAGAAATCACATTACACAACAAGCACACAATCTAAAATAATAATTAAATAAAAAATTATAAAAATTATTCTCGTTAAGTTTTTATATTTTGCAATAAACTTACAAGCGTACCAATATTAACATTTAAAAATGAATCATTCTCCGGATACGTAACCAAATAATTGTTCAAAAAATAAAAAATCAACACTTGAAAATTCACATGGATAGAACTCAACAAAGCGAATTAACTTTGTTATGTAAATGAAATTAAAAAAATCATTGGCGGGAATAAAAGCAAGACATACAAATTAGTAATCTTTACTTACCTCACAAAACCGATTTTCAAGTTCTCGCAATTGTAAATCAATATTTCTTAAAAGACTTGAACTCTAAAATTATGAAAAAATTTCAATTGTAGCGTGCCACCACAAAATTTCCGTCTTCGTGGGACAATTAAACCACAAAATTTGAAGATAAAGTAAAATAATCTCCCACAAATCAAGTTAAGTCTCACAACCATTTGAACAATTCAAAACCCAAAGTTATTTTATTTTACACCGACTATCAAATCCCCCAACAAAACTCTTAGAAAAATCGGGTCACAATTACTTAATACAAGAGAGAGTTCAAATTTTCTACTTCAGTCGAATGCATCATTGGAAACTATTTCATACATAACTTTAAATTCCTAATTCTAAGAAATTTAGATTAGGTTTTCAAAATTTAAAGGGTCATTTTCCTTTGTTATTTTTTATTTTCAGTAGTCTTCTTTGTTTTCTAGACTAGTCATAATTTTTTTCTTTTTCTAATTAATTAGATTTGGGCCAATACCACAACATGACTTTGATAATTGAGAATTACATTTCTCTTCTTTGGACTAACTGCCCATTCAATTTGGATAAAGCCGCATTCTACGAATTGTGTGTTTGGTGGGGCACTTTATTAGAATTGTTGGAGTTTTTATTCTTTTAAATTTCTAATCTATAGTTAATTAAAATAATTAAAAAATTTGGTGGGGCCTGTGCCACCCAGGCCCCACTATAGATCCGCCTCTGGACCTGAAGCCAAAGCAAGAGGAGTACCATTACAAGAAAATTGGTAAGTCCCGACGGGTTCAATTTGTCTGCATTTGTAGTGTCGCAGCTACATGTCGATGGGCTGCATCTACTTGTCGGCATCTTACTGATGCCATCCCGATAGTATGCCTTGTTGGTAAGTCCTTGGCCATCGTCGGCATGTCAACGAGTAATTGACGGTGAAGGCACGTCAACAATATCGACGAGTATCACGCGTCGATAAATGCCAACATGTATAACACTTCAGCAAATGCCGACAGGTAATGAACGTTGACAAATGTCGATGGCTTATACCCATATGCATTTCTTATATTTTGCCGGCGGCCTCAAGCCCGTTAATATTCTCCATGATTTTTTATTTTATTTATTTATTTATTTGTACTTATTCATTTCATATCAGATGTGTAAAAAATGAAAAATCAAATATGAAATATAATTTGCAAGTGCCAACAAAATTTAATATTAAACATGAAACATAATTTGCAAGTGCCAACAAAAAAAGAAAAATCAAATATGAAACATAATTAATTAACATCTTAAAATGTATAGGTACGGTTTAAATCAAATATCAAACATAAATATTCAGACAAAATATTTCTTAATCTAACACTAATACTCTGTCGGAGGATCAAATAGAGGTTGCCGAGGCCTAGACGCTCTCATCGCTGCAGCAACCTCCTCCATCACCTGTTGACGAAGCATCGGCTGCATCTTGAGCCGTTCACGCGCATGCGCCTCACAGAGCTCCTAGAGCTGCTCTTGATGGGCCTCCTCGTTATCCTTGAGTTGAGTCTCGACCTGACTTTTCAAGTTCTACAGTTGTGTCTAGAGCTCCGTGACACGATTATCTAGAGCAAAGGAAGTACCGCCTTCGAGAGTCTTCGAAGCCACTAGACCTTGTAGCATCCCGTGCCAAAATGTCGACCCTTTTTCACCCCGATGATCTCTAGATGGTTCTCGTCAACATCGTTAGGATCCTATGACACCGCACGTCTCTTCCCTATACGTCTCTGAAACTCCTCTTGGAATATTTTGATTGACATATAGTTTACATTATTAAGTATTAGAAACGATATATATATATATTACAACTGTCAGTTGTGATACGGGATCAGTGAAAGTACTGTCAGGTTTGTGGTAAATAGTCAAGAAAAGTTCGAACGCGGGGGGTTCCCTACCCAAATCCTCATGTTGTATTCAATATTTAAGTTATAAACTAACTTACCATTATTTATGAATTAATTAATTAATTATGAGACAAATTTATAAACACAAGTTTAAATTTACTTATGAGTTGACGTGCATGACCAATCGCAATTCGAGACCCGCCTCTATACTTTGATATCTCAGTACCAGGGCCGTGGGGCTCGCTCATCCCATTCTTACTCGCCTGCTCAGACTGTTTCTTATTCTCTGACTTATTAAACTCTACTAGCCACCTCCTCCGTATGTTCTCACCCACGCACGTGGGCACCCTCCCATCTACTCTCCACTTTTGCTTCCGCTCGTTGAGGTAGCTGCGCCATGAATGAGGCATAGAGGCATAATAATAACGATGTATGATATGCTCATAATATAAACTTGGGTCCCCACAGCAGTATTTTAACAAAATAAAATAATTTAATTAATACAAAACTATTATATACAACAACTTCTGAAATTATTAGTTAATATTATTAGGTAGTTACCAGAGACTCGGGCCACCACAAGTTACATGAGATTGAGGAATATGCTCATATTTCCACCCATATGGGTGTACACGAGTCTCGTGGATCACTCGAATAATCGTCGGCAACTCCGTTGAGTCACTAATCAGCATAATAAAATTGATAGTTATATACATAAAGAACTTATTAGAAATAAAGATTAAATTAAAGTTACTTATCTCAATGGGACAATATAGACCTCGATCATACTAGGACGTGGTGTCATGAGGCCTCTAGAAGAATAAAGAAAAATATTTTATATTAGAAGAATAAAGAAAAATATTGAATTAGGCAAAATATTATAAATAAAATTATTAATTAGGCTAAATATAATTAAAAAATTAAATTAGGTAAGATACAATAAAAGTGAAATATTAAATTAGGTATATATTAAATTCGGATGACACATAGGCAACCAAAGTACCATAATTTTTTATTTGCTAAGCGAAGCAAACACATAGGTTATGAGAATTTTGCATTAATATATATGGGTGATATATTAAACAACATAAGAATCTAATTATTTTTTAACCCCAAAATAACTCTAATTTTTGAAATCAATCCCAAATTATCTAAATAATTACAATTCAATCTTAAATTCTGAATTAATTGCTGAATAACCCCAAACTAATCCTAATTTTTAAAATTAACCCTAAATATATAAATAATTATAATTCAATCCTAATTTTTGAATTAATTATTAATTAAACCCCAAACAAACTCTACTTCTCGAAAGCATCGTCAATTATCTAAATAATTATAACTCAATCATAAAATTTTAATTAATTACTATATAAACCCCAAACTAACCCTAATTTTTTAAATTAATCCCAAATTATCTAAATAATTATAACTCAACTCTAATTTTTTGAATTAATTGTTAATTAAGCCCATAATAATCAATATATTTGAAATTAATTTACAATTATATATCTAAATAATTGATTAATATTTAAGTAAAAGTAAAAAAGAATAAGAAAAGAAACATGGCGGCCGTAAGTGAAGTGGTGGCGGCTGGTGGCGGAGCAGTGGTTGTGGTTGTTCGCTAGTGGTAGAGTGGTGGTGGTGCTAGCGTTCGATTTTGGAACCCGGCGATGGCAGCTGTTGGAACTCGCAGGTGGGAATTTAAAGTTATGTATGAAATAGTTTCCAATGATGCATTCGACTGAAGTAGAAAATTTGAACTCTCTCTTGTATTAAGTAATTGTGACCCGATTTTTCTAAGAGTTTTGTTGGGGGATTTGATAGTCGGTGTAAAATAAA
>BMAC01000965.1:348233-396906 GCA_014905375.1 Phtheirospermum japonicum | reverse complement strand
TTTGGGTTTCGATTCAGATATAAAACCCTCTGGTTGTATCATATACACTTCCTCGATTAATTCACCATTGAGGAAGCGGTTTTAACATCCATCTGTCAAATGGTAATCATAGTATGCAGCTATAGCAAGTAAAATGCTAATGGACTTGATTTTCGCAACTGGAGAAAAGGTTTCATCATAGTCAATTCCTTCTCGTTGACTATAACCTTTTGCTACCAACCTAGCCCTGTAGGTCTGTACCTTACCATTTGCATCGATCTTCTTCTTGAAGACCCATTTGCATCCAATGGGTCTAACCCCAACTGGCAAGTCAACCAAGTTCCAAACTTGATTTGTATACATCGAGTCCATTTCTGATTTCATGGCTTCCAGCCACCTCTTTGAGTCAATGTCTAACATAGCCTCAGTGTAAGTTCTAGGTTCATCATCATCCGAAATTTCCACATCACCTTGACCCTTTACAAGGAGGTTTAGTCTTTCCGGTCGCCTATGAATCCTAGTAGACTTACGAAGTTGGTTATCATGCGTTTGAGTATTTTGAGTGTTCTGACCATGAGAAGGATCTTCTGTGCTGGATGGTCCAGCATTTTGAAATTCCTCAGAAGTGTCATCAACATGAACTTCCTGAGGAGGGAGTTGTGCAACCATTGCTTGGTCATCCATTGGTTGCGATGATAAATTTTGCATTACTGCATCAATTCTATCAATACTCCCACTGGCTGAAGATTGTCCTCTAAGTGACAAATCTTCACCATAGGAATGACCAGAAGCTCCCACTGAATTCTTGTCTAGGCCATTAGACAAGTTTTCAACCTCCATGTCACTTTTGTGGTTCTTGAATTTCTTCAAGTTCTACCTTATTTCGACTTCTTTTCTTGTAGACATAGTCTTCCTCAAGGAAAGTCGCTTGCCTGGAAATAATGACTTTATGTTCTCCAGGAGATAAAATAGTATCCTCGTGTTTCTTTGGGATACCCCACAAAATAACATTTCTCACTTTTAGATTCCAACTTGTCAGTAAGCATCTTCTTTACATATGCAGAACAACCCCAGGTTCGCATGTGCGTAAGTGATGGCTTCTTGCCATGCCATACATCAGTATGAACCAGCTCAAGCACCTCTTTTGCTCGTATGCCTTTCCCAAAAAATGGCTTGTTGGTCATTTTTCCTTTGAGACAAGATTCGCATTGTCTATAAGACTCAAAACAAATGGTGTTAAATAGTCTAACTTTCTTAATCGTGCGATTTTTGTTTCATTTATGTGACCAAGTCTACAATGCCATAAGTAGGTGGGATTATTCATATTACTTAACTTTATACGTTTGTTTTGCACATTGAGAATGTCACGACTACAATCAAGAACATATAAACCATTCACAAGTGGAGCATTTCCATAAATAATACCATTATGCGTAAATAAACAATTATTATTAGCAAAATAGAAGGAAAACCCTTCAATGTCTAACATCGGAATGGAAACAACATTCTTCGTAATCGATGGAATAAAATAACAATTATATAATTTAGTCTATAACCCGAGGGTAAATCTAATTTGTAAGTCCCTACACGCTCGGCAGCAACCTTTGCTCCATTTCCCACGCGCAGACAAACTTCCCCCGGTCTAACCATCCTGCTGTCACTTGGCCCCTACACATTATTACAAATGTGTGAGCCAAATCCAGTATCAAATACCCAGCAGTGAGAGCCATTAATAGACATATTTATCTCAATGACAATCATACCTAAGGAGCCGAAAACATCTAATGTTTTCCACTTCTCACAGTGTCTCTTCCAATGTCCCTTTTCTTTGCAATACAAGCACACATCTTTAGCCAATGTTGGCTTCTTACAAGCACCTCCTCTTGGCTTCAAAGTCGTAGGCTTAGGCCCAACCTTATTTTCTTTCATTGCTTTTTCTTACCTTTCAGGTTAGATCTAGCAGATGTACTCACCATGAGTACATCTTTGCCCTTTGAGGTAGAAGACTCATATGTCTTAAGCATGTTATGAAGCTCGGGAAGCTTCGCTTTCGTGTTGTTCATATTATAATTCACAATGAAGTTTTCAAATGAACTAGGAAGCGAATTCGGTCAAGTTGACTGAGATATTTTCAGGTAGGTTCGTTCCAATCGAAGCCAACCTCTCAATTAACCCTATCGTCTTCAAGACATGCTCAGACATCTTTGCCCCCATCATGAAGCTTGCACTTAAAGAGATCTCTTAGCAGCTCATACTCCATAGTTTGAGCTTGCGAAGCATAGAGACTCTTCAAATGCTCCAACATTTCGTAAGGGGCCATGTGTTCATGCTGCCTCTGCAATTCATTTGTCATCGCAGTTAGCATTACACACTGTGCCGAAGTTGCATCATCCTCATGTTTCCCATGAATAACCATGTCAAACTTGGCATATTCAGGAGAAGTTTTATCAGGAATATTAGGAACAGGTGTGTCCAACACATACTCAATCTTTTCCTGTCTCAGAACTAAACGCAGATTGCGCAACCAATCCATAAAGTTTGGTCCAGTCAAATTGTTCATTTCAACCAAACATTTCAATGATAAATTCGACATCTTAACTAATCTGGAGAAAATAAATAGAGCGGGAATTAAAACTCTAATTCTAATTCCTATGATCACAATTATTAACTAATTAATAAGGACTTTAATAATTAGCTCCCACTATTTTAACATATTCTATGACCCCACGGTAGAATACGAACTCATATCAAATATGATCATAGTGAGCCAAGATCCATATTCATACTATTGCAGCCTCTGCTAAGGCTGATGACCACAATAGCACAACTGGTAGGTGTCCAAACCAATTATAGACAATTATAACTCTTGGTCGATCGAATCTAATCCGATCTTACGCCCTTAGTTGATTCCAACGCTAGGGCGACAAGAAAGAACCAAGTGAGTCAACCCCATTACACGATCGCAAACATATGCACCTATGAGCGAGCATTGACCTCGTCGACCGGAGCAAGCACTAGGGTGAAAATACTCATGGACGAAAAAGGTTTCGTCCTCACCCAATTATAATGGACAGCGCGTTCATCCAAGATGAGACTCATATTTTATTTGGGGAACATTTATCGGGGTTTAACAATTAACAAGACCCAAATGAACAGTAAACAATTATTGGGCGACGCCTACCCATAATTTATAAGCAAACGGTCCGACAAATATTGAGCGCCGCCTACCCAGAGTTTGTAAGCAAACGGTCCGACAAATACTGGGCGCCGCCTACCCAGACAATATATGCGGACTATATGCTAAAAAGTAATCTACGAGCACATAGACAATTATTGCAAGTATAGGAACAATTCCATAATTAAAATTAAAATTTAAAATTTTAATTTAATTTACTTTATCAAATAATGCAATAATATAATAATAATCATGGGTTAATCATTTAAATTTAGAAAAATTAAATTCCAAATTTAATTCGATTTCTAAATTATTTAAAAATATTTAAAATTTAGAAATTATTAAATTCCAAATTTAATTCTTATTTCTAAATAAATTTAAAAGGTTTAAATTTAGAAATTATTAAATTCCAGATTTAATTCTTATTTCTAAATAATTTTTAAAAATGCTCTAAATTAGAAATTAATTAAGTTCTAAATTTAAATTAATTTTCAAGATAATTTTAAAAGATTTTTAGTAAAAATACAAATTTCAGAATTTTCAGCATAGCCAAATAGCCCCTTAAGAATTTCTGAAAGTTTTAGGGTCCTTTCTGCAATTTTCAAAAAATTTAGTAATTACAGAAATGCCATTTGGATTTAAACAGTTTTCTGAAAAGTTTCTGAGGTTAAAATGCAATTTCTGAAAAGTTCCGGGCAGCCTCGCAGTTTTCTAAAAACTGAGGGCAATTCTGTGATTTTTGAAATTTTCAAATTTACAACCAGGCCCAAAACTATATAAAATTCTCAAAAATTTTACTCAAGCCCTAAATCGAATTTAGGGCTTTCGATTCGGACTTCGTCGGTCAAACCACATGCACTGTTCTATGGCCCGTGACGAGACGAATCTAACGGACCCAAGGGCCCGCCGGAAAACCTCGCCGGAGAGGTCAGAATCGGACCTGAAACTCGGTGGAACCGCAGCTAAAACTCCCCCTTTTACCACAGCCCGACCGCCGTCAGAGGAGTCGTCGCGTACCCAGAAGGACGTCGTGCCGGCCACCGGCATAATCCAACGGGTGGCGCTCCATCGCCGGCGGGTTCAGCAGTTCACGGCGGAAGGCGTAAGCTTTACGTTTTTTTTTTCAGTTTCAGAATTTCGTAGATGAAGTTTTCAATTCAATTTTTTTTAATATCCAATTAAAACGATTAAAAAAATTAAACCTTTAATCAAATTAAAAATTCTATTAACGATTTTAATCAAATTAAAATCACTAAACAACAATTCAACCCATGATTATATTATAATATTATAAACGTATTCGTTAACACAGCCCCGGGCTCTGATACCACTGTTGGAATTCGTAGAGACGAACACCATGCTCGTGCAGCGGAAGTTTTAAAAATTTAGATCCAACAAATCTATCCTGAACAAATATATTTATATAATAAATAAACGAAATAAAAGCATGAAACCCTTACAGTAAATTCAGGTCCAAGTTCAATACTATGATCTCACAAATCTCAAGAACTCCCAATCTCAAAACTTCTAAAAACTCTCTTGTCTCTCACTCTATGCTATAGTTATACTAGGTACATAAGAGAACCTGATCCTAAAAGGGTTGGACTTGTCCAATACATGGGCCCAAAAAACTTTAGCCCAAGTACCTTTATTAATATAACATAGATAATTAAATCAAATTAATATCATAAGTATTAACAATTAAATATTACAATTACCTTTATTAATATAACATAGATAATTTAAATCAAATTAATATCATAAGTATTAACAATTAAATATTACAATTTTTTTTAATAAGTGGGTCAAGTGGGTTGGAAAGTAGAAGATAAATCTCAAATATCTTGAGAGGTTTAGGTATCGAACCCTTATCAACACCCTTATAAAGGGTTAGTGATACCACTTGAGTTACAAGCTAGTGGTAATTAAATATTGCAATTCTAAATTGAATATTTAATACTTTCTTGATACATTCTTGAATTGGAAAACTAATCGCATATAGTGTGACCCTATATACCTTTATATATGACATCAATCCAATGATTATCCAAACAAAACTCCTAGACGGTTTAGCTGGACGAACTCAATATATAAAGAACATTCACTTGAACTCAGCGAATTATAACCTTTATACAAAGTTTTGGTGAAATTCCTTTCATTCCGAATCACTTGATTAAGCTTAAGATTTATCCAAGTGTCTATCTCACTGACTTAATCAATTTATCTCATATTTATTAGTCGACAACTAGACAATACTTCAATCACTATATTGAACATGTCCCTTGCATTGGCCAATGACTTTAGTCGACCTAATATAGAGAATATGAGTGATCTCTCTCGAAATTCCAATCGAGGAATGAATTCTTTCTTGGCTCAAACTACCACATTCATTTACATCATGATGCACCCAACACAAGCCGTATCTACCCCAAAAGGAGTGCAAGCATTGGTCATGGTAAAATTACATCACTCAGTAAACAAGGTGCGTATTGACCTCAAATCAAAGGATTATCACACGCTTTATACACTGATAAGTTTATAGACATACAATAAATAACTTATTAGTAGGGTTTACCAATACTCTCCAAAGTATCCATGTGTCCATCACGAATAACTATTATTCGCAGTCGTGAGACTTACTGCATTCTCTAAAATGTGATGCAAACCACATGCCGACATATATTATATTATCAATATCCCAATCTTGATAATCATTAGTCGTGGCTATTTTAAGAGTAATGTTTTATCAATGACATCTCACTATATCAATGACAACATTAACTCTACGGGAACATTTATATGAATAATCACAAACAATCAAAATAATAATTCAATAAATGCAATGCCATATATATATTACGATATATATAATAATTGTGATCAAGTATAATGTCTTTAAATCCGATTGTCTTTAGGACATTCATACTTTCAAATGAGACATGTAACCTCAAACTCTCAATTTCATCCACTTAGATTAGGCCACAGTTTTGGGATCACCAGTTACGGTTCTGAAACTGCCAAGTTTTGGTTCGCCAAAATGGGGAACCGAAACTGGAGCCGTGGCTTTACGGTTCCGGTTCCAAAATCAAAACCGGTGGTTCCAGTTCCAATTTCGATTATGGTTTCTCCACGATTCCGGTTACGGTTTTAACTGGGGACCGTCTATCTTTTTATTATTTTATAGTTTTAACACTATTTAATCTTAAATAATATTTTTAATTATATATATATAATTTATAATATTATTTATAACTATAATACATTATATATATATATATATATATATATATATATATATATATAGAGAGAGAGAGAGAGAGAGAGAGAGAGAAATTGGATATGGATCATATGGGAACCAATTCCCTAGGTAAGAACTAGGAACCATATAGTCCATCAGATTAGATTAAATGTATGGTTAAGATCAACTATATTAATTATATAATTAATATAATTATTATAACAGAGAAGGGTTAACATGTCATTATACACAATATTCTTATATAACTAACAATTAATGTCTATTTTCCATATTTCATGTTTGAAAAAATCACAATTAATTCATGCAGATTTTCACAAAAAAGGAAATGCAAAATCAAATAATTATATTGCAAAAAATTTATACATAGAAACGTCTTTATAATTGATGTTACTAAAATCAAACAATTAATTGGGGTAACGTACATAATTGATGTTCACTTTTATTTTCAAATTGATTGTTCCTTTTATGTTTCAATTTTATGCGGGTGTAGTATGATAATATTTTGTTTTTACACATGGTTGATTTTTTATCCAGCCTTTTTTTATTGGCTATGTTGAGTAGATACTGACATAAAACAAGCTAAACATAAATATAACAACAAATTTACTATTGCAGAAAGGGCTTTTCACGGCGGATCATTAACGGCGGTTCTGGAAAACCRCCGTTAAATATGTTTTTACGGCAGTTTTCCAGAAAATCGCCGTTAAATCATTAATTTAACGGTGGTTATTGTAGAACCGCCGTAGAATCCTACATTCTACGGCGGTTATCAAAGAACCGCCTTAAAAACTCACATATTTCACGACAGTTATATGTGAACCGCCGTTAAAACTGGAGGCCAGCTTATTTTAACGTTGGTTCACAAATAACTGCCGTAAAAAGTTAAACATTCTACGACGGTTTTGTAGAACAGCCGTAAAATGCACACATTCTACGTCGTTTTTATTGAACTGCCGTTAAATCCCAGTTTTTCACGGCGATTATCGTAGAACCGCCGTAGAATGTATAATTAAATTTTATTTTTTTTGGCACACGGTCCCGTCGTTTTATTATATCCCCAAACACAACCCTATCCATACACAGCCATTTTATCCGTCATTTCTTATCCCCAAAATTAGGGGTGTAAACGGGTAGGGTATGGTGCGGGTACGCTCATACCCGTACCCTACCCGTACCCTACCCTATTACCCGAAATTTTTTATCGGGTAGGGTACGGGTATTTACCCGTCGGGTAAACGGGTACCCGAATATAATTATTGCTTAATTAAAATAATTTTTTTATTTTTAATACCAATACTAATTTAGTAATATAAATTAATTTGGTTTACTATAATTTGGTTGAGTTATTTATTTATTTAATAAAACAAATCTTAAAATTTTAAATTATTTTAAATGAGTCATTCAAAAATATTATTAGTATCTCAAACAACAATAATTTTCAATATATTATACTAAAATATTTTAAATAAGGTATAATTAGTTATGTGAATGTGAGGGAAATGCTCTCTTACTCTAATTATTAATTAAAGTAATTTCAAAATTTATTAGAGTAAATACGATGCATTGATATAGATATTATAACATTAATATTATAGTATAAATGTAATAAATAATATTTCATAAATTATGAATATGTTATCATAATATGAAACACGATAGCAAGATATATATTTTATAATATTTTGAATTAGATATAAATAAATTATGTTGATATACTACATAAGGTAAGTGTGGTACTACAAATAATAAATTTATAAAACTAACTATTATATATACTTTATTATTATATTCATATATTTAAATTTATAATATATGTATCGGGTAGGGTACGGGTAGGGTATAATGCGGGTAAACGGGTAGGGTACGGGTAGGATACCCGCTAATGTACTAATCGGGTAATCGGGTAGGGTAATCGGGTAGGGTAACGGGTACAAACTTCCTACCCGTACCCTACCCGTACCCGCAACTGTAGCTTGCGGGTACTACCCTTACCCGACCCGTTACCCAATTTTTGAGCATTTTACCCTACCCGAATTAACGGGTACCCGACGGGTACCCGACCCGTCGGGTAAAATTGACAGCCCTACCCAAAATTGCATTCAAGAACGGAAATTGATCTCAGTTGCAGAAGCATTTTATCCCCAAATTTCAGAAGCATTTTGTCCCTAAAATTCACTCAGAAGCATTAAAGAAGCACATTCAGCTGTCGCAGGATGATTCCAACCCGTAGCGGCACGCTATTGCTTCTCTCCTCTTTTTATCAGACTCAGCCCCATTTTCGTCTCCAACGAAGTAACTCGGCCTCATGTAAGCTTCCGTTTTCGATTTTCTTCTCACTCTCGGCATTGTCAGTTTGCTACTGCTTCTATGATATTAATGTTGGGGCTTTTGTGATTTATAAGATATAGTGATTAATTTTAGGGATTTTGAAATTGATATTGGTTTTTAATTAGGGCTTTCAGAGTTGATCTCAATTGTGAATGTGAATTTGTGATTTAGGGTGTTTTGGAAATTGATATTGTTGTGTAATTAGGGATATGATGAGAACTTTGATGAAATTGAGTTGGCAGTTGTGATTGATTTGTTTTGTTTTGTGTTCGGATTTATAAAATAAGGATCGATGATTTTTTTAAAAATAAAGTAGATTGGGCCATTGCATGTCTTTATAGCCAGCCATTAACTGGTTTTGAAACAAACTCCCTAAAAGCACTCCACTGTCCAGTCTTACCACCATCTCTTTTCCAGCTCTTCAAACTCCCCACAGGAATTAGGCAGTGGAGTAAAACATTTTGGTGTTCAGTGAAAAAAGGCATTGGAGTATTTTTACTAAAAAGAGCAAAATATTTATCAAAGTTAACTACTAATAGACCAGAGTTTTTACAATACCCAACAAAAATATCATCAACTAATCTTGCATGAGCACTGTCAGATTTACAGAAAAAACAAATGCAATTTTCTCTTTCAACCATTTATCTCCCAATTTATAAGAACGGATTGATATTTGCAAATACAGTGCTGAACAACAAACTTTATAGGTAACATTACAAAGACTAATAGGTCTGGCAGCAGGGTTCTTAATTTTAGACCTTTTTGCAATAGACATTTTTTCCCTTTTCCCAACGATAGAGTTTTTGCAATTGTGCTGCAATGGAATATGCTCCCCACCCAATGTGAATTTGTGATTTAGATTTTTTTGGAAATTGATATTGTTGTGTAATTAGGGATTTGATGAGAATTTAGATGAAATTGAGTTGGCAATTGTGATTGATTTGTTTTGTTTTGTGTTCGGATTTGTATTTTAATCCAAAATTTCTTGATCTCGTACACTTCCTAGGCCACCTTTTGGTACCTCAGATTGCTTGTAGCTAAAAAACAACTGTAATGTTTTGTTTTGTTTTGTTTTGTCATTGTGTGCAGTGGTGATCATAAAAACTGAACGAACTGTCACGCACTACTGCCTATTATTTAGTTATATATAACACTAGGAAGATAAAACTTTAGAAAAATCTCAAAAAAATAAAAATAAAATCAAAATCTCAAAATTATTAGGGAAAATGACAAATAAATATAGACTAGAAAGCATTGAGACTCACTGTATTTCTATTACCCTAATGAGTGCTCGCATAGTTTCAAAATTTTTTTTCAAAGTAAGCATTAAAAAATTTGTTTTTGGAAGCGAATCACGAAACTAAGATATCAAAAATTAATGGTATTACCTGTACAGCCAGGACTAAGATATGGATTCTCATTGTACCCTTCTAAACAACTGCATCTATATCCCCCAAGCCTTGTTTCAGAGTCGACACAAACACTATTTCCAAGACATGCAAAATCACTCAATCTGAATTATATTTTTCTTTGCTCTTCATGTCTAATGTATTCAGTAATTTTACATGTTTTTGCTGGTAGACAGATTCTTTTTTCCCAACTCTTATTTATAGAGAGCTCAGCAGCAGCTAGTATACTACATCTAAATGCTTTGGCAAATTATGCTAATTTATTTTGAACTTTAGATTGGTTAAATTAAAACCTGTTGTTGTCATTCAGGGTGTAATTACTATGTATTAGCATTAGTTTAGTTTTTGTGCCTCATGCTCTAAATTCTCTAAGCATGGGGATTTTAGATATTATCCCATTTTTAATCCAAGATCTTAGAACCCATGGCTCGGCTTCATTTTGATGTTTTTGCCTCAAATCTGATTGAAGACGACACCGTCATTTTTTTTTTTTGGCTGTTATCAGTTTGCAACTGTAAACCTCCTGGGATTTTGGGTTATATTTGGGATAGTTGTTGACTACATTGCTTAATTGCTGGTTGATCATAGGGTAGAGATACAAAGATGCTTTTTGTTGACCTGCATGAATTCTTTGTACTCGGCATACGTGGAGAAATTTGTTATCTTTACCAAAATAAAATTAAAATTATCTCTCGAGTTTTTGATAAAAGTTGAATGACGTGGAGAAACTTACATGAAATATTGGTCGTATAATTCTGCAACTGAAAGCCTAACAATTTACTGAAGCATCGCTATTGTAATCTTATTAAACTCCATTTCCAAAGACCAAATGCACAAGAACATCTTGTAGGTAGGATTGTTAAAAGCCACATTTCAGCATTCAGTTTTTCACGACTTAAAAAAAATAATAAATCACTTTCCAAGATTATGTCAATCAATGTCCGGCGTTACAACTTTCATCTCTCGTTGATGCTATTCGGTTAACATGTATTTGGTCTGCACAAAATTGTAGTTGGATCGATGATTTCATGCAAAATTTTATGAATTCACACATTGTTATGTTTGGAAATTAGTATTTGTAGAAATAAGAAAATATAGTAATTTTTCGCTGAATTCCATACATGCTATGTTTAAATATAGTTATTTTTCCAAGTATAAGAGCCTTGGTCATACAGTTAGGCTTTTGTTTTTGATATGGGCAAGTTGCATAAAAGGCTCCTCTTTCCTTTCTTTTCCTGTTCTTTTATTTATTATCTATTTTTTCCTACCTTTTTCCTATTCTTCAAATGAAAAAGTTAAACAAAAGGCTTCAGTTGTTATAATGTGTGCTTGTAAATATTTTCTCATCAGTTCGATTATCTAAAGAGCTTGGAGATTGAGGAGAAAATAAACAAGATTCGGTGGTACCAGGATGCTAATGGTGCCCTCTTTCTTCTATCTACTAATGGCAAAACCATTCTGTTTTGGAAGGTGAGATCTGGAACTTCAATTCCTAATTTTACAGCTTTTTATTTTAATTACGGTAGAAAAAGAATACGATTTTGTTCTTTGTTCATGGTATTTCATAGGTGTTTTTATATTTATGCATACTTAAGATAAAGCACAATAATTTACTAGGAGATACACATTATAATTACACGAAAAAAATAAAGAAAAAGAAATTGAAAAAAAAATATTTTTAATTTTATTTATTTATTATTTTTTAAAATTATAAAGTAATAATTAATACAAAAATAAAAACAAAAGTTATCATAAAAACACTAGATGCGCGTGCCCAATGGGTTCATAGTTCTCACCAAAAGGGCATTGTCTACTTTTCCTTACACCAGTAAAATACCTAAAGAAGACTCTACAAAGGTTTATGCATCTCGGTTAATATTAAGATCTCTACAAATTAATTGCTTGGGTACCCTAAAACTTATCAATTTAGCCAAGTATTAAATAATTGAGATAATAATTGAGTACATTGTACCCAAATGAAACTGAGTTTTTTTTTAATTAATTTTAATTAAAAAAAATGTAAGAGCAAAAATAGAACTTAAACAATCTGGTATAGATTCCACAGGACAGAGTATCTATGAAAATCTTTAGTTGGATCAAACCAAGATAAATCATTTGCTCTTTGTCTCCTTTGCCTCCGGTGTACACATTGGTCTGCAATATGTATGGCTGCCCACTTCTGTTCCCCAAGAACTCAAAGTCTATTTCATCATGCTCTGAGTTTTGAGAAGATAACTGCACACATAATTTAAAAAATTTAAAAATAAAAATAAAAAATGGGTTGTTAAAAATAGTAGTGGGTGTGTTTTACTTTACATACATAGAAAGCAGTAACAGTGCTAGCAAAATCTCCAGCAACCATCTTAATATTCATCCTAAAATGCCCAAATAGGTAAGAGCCCTTTGACTGGAATCCAGTACCTAAGCCAGAATGAAAACAATATCATCATTAAGTTAAAAATAATTATTTAATTTAATACTAATTAATTTAATTACGAGTGTACTTGTCAAGAACGAGCTGGATCTCAGAGCCACCATTGTAGTACTTGATGTAGGCCTTAGGGCTTTGGGGTTTCTGTATTTCAGTTTTATCTTGTCTCATGGGCTCTGGGAAACATAAACTTATCATGTTTGACAGGTCGTGAAGACTGTATATGCGTCTTCGAGTCGTGTTAATTTTCATTTGGACTCAAGAAAGGTAAGCTTTTCTGATGCAAATTCAACTACTTAACTCATATTAGTATATTTCCCTTGTTCATGATCATTATTCTCTTACATGTGTTCAGGAAGTAGAAACAACACCTGCCTATCCAGATAATTATTTTGCAGTAGACGACTTTGATTCCACTTTTGATACAGTGGTAAGGTGCATATTTAGATATTCACTGTCATGAATGTGTTTGGTTAATAAAATTGTGTGGTATTCCAACAATCTGTGATCTTTAGTTTGTAACTAATTTATGTTGCTTCACGGTTTGACATGTTGACTTTAGGGAAGTTGTTTTGATCTGTCTAGTTTTTATGTCTAGTAAGTTATTAAAAAAATTCTATCCTCCTTCGTAAATAGAGGGGTTTTGCTTGCATCCATATGAGAAAGAAAATAAAAAGATAGAAACAGAAAATTAAAAAGGATAAAAAAGCATATAGCGCCAAAAGATGATTATTTGCTGTTGGTGTTGATAAGAAAATAAACAAGAAAAACAAACAAACAAGTAAAAGGCAAAAATACAACAGCAGAAATGGAAACAAAAGGTGAAGAAAGTAAAAGAGAAATAGATAAATTAGGTAAACAGGGTACATTAGGTAGTTTATCCTTTTAATTAAGGTTTCATTATTAATTAAAAAATGATAAAAAAAAATAATGTGGATGTTTTGATATTAAACAATATTATAATTATTTTTTAAAATGTAATGAACTAAAAAAACAATTTTTTATATCTCCATAAAATGACTTATTTTTTTAATGAAATTCTAGTAAAAACTTTTCAAACTAAAAATTCTAAGAATATTAAAATATTATTGGCAATATACAAACGAGTTCCATAGCTTCAATTGAAGACATATAACTCAGTCCATTTATAATTAATACCCCCCCCCCCCCCCCCAAAGTTCAATGGCATTGGGGGGTTTTGTTATATGTCTAGTTGATTTTTGTTTTTTTGTTATAATTAGTATAAATACTTATTACGAAAATTCTATCTGCCTTTGTATTTAGCTCTTCGATTTTTTTAAAAGATATGGATCGGAGTTGGATGAATGCAAGTCACGTAAGCAAGGAATATGAAGATGGAGTGGATTTTTTTATAAAACTTGCTAAAGTGAAACAATTAGAACCTAGTGATAAGTTTTCGTGTCCTTCTATTAACTGTTTGAATGGGAGACAACATGAAGCCCATAATCTAGGAACATCTTCTGTGTGATGGTATAAATAAGAATTATACGGTATGGACATGGCATGGCGAAGTTTTCGACATTGATTCGTACGTTTTTGTTACGAATCTGTACATAATCGAGTCTTGTTTTAGTCTTTTTATTTTCTTTTTCGGGTTAAGATTAGGATGAATTACATCGTTTTGCACTTTTTGTCTCCTTACTTAACTTTCCTACTTGTTGATCGCTAATAGGTCCAAATGAGAGTAATTTTTTGTTTTTCTCATACAGATAGAGCGTTCGGTGGATCCAAAGCACAAAAATAGAGGAAGCAACGCTCAAAAGTAGCCCCAAAAGGTCACCCACCGATCGGACAATATATGCCTCCGATCTGTCTGACGGATAACAAGCACAACGGCCGAACGAACTGGCGCACCGATTGAAGCAGCGGACAGTAGTCGTTGTCCGATCGGATAAGACCTTCGTCCGATTAGACATGTACGTTACGCATGCAGATTTTCGAAAAATTTCAGTTAAGAAATGGCCAAAGCTTGCTTAAAAACGCCAGAGGAGGCTAGGGTTCGGAACCATTCAGACTTGGAGACTTGAACAAGGCTAGAGAAGCCACCAAACACCCAAAGGTAGAGAGATTTGACACATCTCTCATACATCTAGCATAAACCCGTACAACGCCGTATCAAGGTTCGATTCGCAGCAGTCGACGTTCGTCGCTAGGATTCTGGGTTCGTGACAAGCCTTTGGATTCTACGCAACTCTCGAAGTGCACTCGTTCATCATCTTCGCGCGTTGAAAATAGTTCAACGATTAGTAATTTCTGAACTCGTAACTTTGACGTTTTCGTAGTAGTTTGATGAGGGATTTGTTATGAATAGTTGGAGAATATGTTAGATAATGTTTCGTTGATTGTTTGTTAAAGAGTTGGTATTAGGAATTCATACCCTTTGGTTTTGGATTATTGATGATAGGATGAATAATTGCTTTTGGATGTTTTATTGATAGTTTGTTGAAGTATTGGAGATCAGATTTCATGTTATTGAGTTTTGAGATATTGCTATTCGATTGAGAATGAAATTGTGATTGACTAGACACTTTTCATGTTGAAGTTATTGTTAGTAATAGTTGGCATTTGGAATAATCTCGTAAGTCGTTTAATTTAGAATCGTTAGTGTTATTTGGTTGTTAAATGTGTTCAAACATTAGTTTGTTATAATTGATGCATTATTAGTTGAAAGCATGTTTATGGTCATTGGTACAATTAGGAAAAGCTCTTATTTGGTTCACAGATTTTGCTATTCTCATCCCTTGTCGAGAGGTTGACATCCTCGAGACAAGAAGTGTTCGTTATGGTTTTAAGTTATTGAAATTGAATCCTTTCCAAAACCCCATTTGACCGTGTGTCTTAGATAGAATTTGTGATATTAGAATAATAAGCATCATTGAATCCGATTCCCATTCCTCGAGAGATTGACCCGAGTTAACTTACTAGTCTACAAGTGACCCCGTTCTCTTGCGGGTGAACTCAAACTCCTTTTCAAAGCGTAAACATGTATCGGTTAACCGGTAATTAATTTTGAAAGGAACCAAAAAGTTCGGCTAAAAATTTTGCGCCATTGCCGGGGAATGGAAAAGGTGTTAATGATGTTTATTTGTGTTATTGCTTATGTGTCGTTAGTTGTATAATGTTTATGGTTTGCCTCTCGATGCGGTGATTGTTTGTTTTTGATGCAAGGTCGACAAAGCCTTAGAGGAGAATTGACTTCATTCATCAATAGCATCGAACGTATGTCGAGACCGAGACAGCTATTTTCTTCCACTGAAGGGAATCTTTTGAAAACAAGTTCAACCATCATGGCGGAGAATCTACCTCTTGAAGGACGTGAGAATGGAGGAAGAGGAGGAATGAATGGTGGGTGGGAGAGGGAGAGGACGAAATAACCAAACCCCTCCTCGTGATTATCCATACGGCGTGCCACCAATCGATGATGTGCATGTACAAGAGCAAACGGATAACAACGAGGACGAAGAACTAAGAAATCCACCTCTACTACATAACGAAGAACCAATAGAGTCGGACCAAGAAAACAACGAGGAGCCACTTACCTAGGGATAACCATCAAATCATGATGCAGGAGAACCCTACTTACCAACAACCTCCTCAACAATTCTGAAACCGCGAAGAAGCTCGAGCTTACAACGCTCGTGCAAATCGAGAGTTCGAACACAATAATGGTGATCATGACGGGCCCCAACCCCAAAATAACCAACGAAACCGCCAAGGATTCGGACAAATCGAGCAAGATCGGAATCATAATCAAAATAGGAGAGAGGGGCGACCGTTCAACACTTGGAAATTACCGGAATGATGGCTATGAAGACTATGGGAATTTCGAGGAGGAGCGTGATTATGGGTACTAAGAGGAGTACGGAGAGGAAGTGAATTTTGGCGCACGAACTAACTTCGGAGGAAGGAGAGGGCGCCGGTACCCTAATGAACGCCGTCAAGGAGACCTCCTCTTCCGAACGATTGGTTCATACAGCAGTGCAATAGTCTTAGGCCCCGCGGCGAGAGATTATGATTTAAAAGCGGGCAGCGTAAACCAAATTCGTACTTTCCACAGCATGCCCAATGAAGACCCTCTGAATTTCATTAGGGAATTTTACCTCGTGGTGGGCAGAATTCCGCATCTTGGACTACATGATCAATTGAGGATGAAATGCTTTCCGACGAACTTAAAGGACAATGCAAAGCATTGGCTTTTATCGTTGCAACCCGATTCTTTGACTAATTGGGAGATGGTGTATAAAAAGATTGTGAGTAGGTTCTATTCCGCTCAAACAACTGCCAAATTGCGAAGGGAGATCACAAACTTTGAACAAATGGAGGGGTAGACGTTCTACGACGCATGGGAACGATATAAAGGGCTCTTACAGAAATGTCCACACCACAACAATAGCACCGAGATGGTCAACAATTACTTCCATGAAGGGCTATTTCTGGTGTACAAACAGCAGTAGAGGTGAAAGCCGGAGATTTTGGAGAATTGACAGCTACGGAGGCTTGGGAATTGTTCGAGCTTATGAGCGAAAAATCGCAACAAACGAGTTTCTGACCGAGGAAATACAAATTCCCAACAATCCAGATCGAGGAGCTGACAAAGCAATTCGCACTTTTAACGAGTAAAATGAAAGGAGAAGAGGAACCTTCGACACCTCCGCCTAAGATGTGCGAAAAATGTGGAGCAGTGGGACATGAAGCTGACACTTGTAACGTGGTGTTCCACGACGAAGAGGAAGGGGAGGTGAATGCCGTCCAAAATTATCAACCCACTAACAAGAATGGGAAGAAGTTTACGGGACAATACAACTCAAGTTCGAGTTACGCCCCCAAAAGCTCGAATTATGTGCCCAACTCCAAGCAAACGGACCCACAACCACCCCTGAACAAGAATCAAGGAGAGCCGAGTGGATACAACTCTTATCAAAGTAAGGGGCAAAATAATTATTCACAACACCCTCTACAACAATATCAAACACCACAACGACCATACCAATAAGCGCCACAACCACAATACCAACAAGCACCGCAACAACAATACCAGCAAGTGCCACAACAGCAGCAAATGTCGCTTCCAATCAACCCCGACGACGAACTAAGACTATGGCGTCAACAACTAGAGCATGAGACTCTACGAAATCGGGAGGAAGCACTTCGTACAATCGAGGAATGCAAGCGGACGAGGAAGCAACTGGAAAAGTTGGAGATGATGATAGGTCAACTCTCAGCTTCTATGGCAAAGACGGCAAGTGATCCGGGGAAGCTACCCAGCCAACCCGAACAATCAATGGCGTTGCATGTGTCACGTGGGGGGAAGCAAGTTGATAATGGAATACGAGGAGTCGAGGGTGAATATTCCACTGACAAGCCAAGTATGGGTGGTAGAGATAAAGGAGAATCTAGTCCAAGCGTTGAGGAAGGAACGGTTGAGAGAATGCACAAATCACGTAACCCATATGTTCCTGGCTCACTGACTGGGGCTTTCATCCGAAACGCGCCGAAACAACTCAAAAGAACGCAGCCAACAATACCTCCGATCGGACTATGCAAACCACCGATCGGACTGGAGTACAGGAGACGACGCCCGATCGACAAGATCCAGAATGCGATCGGAGTAGAGGACAATGCACAATCTCCGATCGAAATGGCTCAGAATCCAATCGGAGTGGAGGGCAGACGACTTCTTCCGATCGGTCAAAACAGACTGACCGACCGGAAAAGAGGGCTGATGAAGAACAAAGACAACAACGAGTCATAAGGGAAGCCGTACCGTTTCCCAATTGCCTCAAACCAGCAAAGGAGATCAAAAAGTTCATGGAGCTTTACAATATGCTGAAAGATGTGAACGTGAACCTCCCATTATTCGATATGATTAAGGTAATGCCCGCCTACGTCATGTTTTACACGAAACTTGTGACCAAAGAGAGGAAAATGGAAGGGAATGAACGAATGGTATTATCCAAGGAAGTGAGCACAATTTTCCACCATACATTGCCACCAAAGTCAAAGGATCCAGGGAGTTTCTGCATTACGATAACCCTTGGAGATGGGCAAAAAGCACGTGGAATGCTCGACTTAGGAGCGGGGATCAATACGATGCCCTACGCCCTATACAAGCAATACAACCTTGGAGGAATGAAGCCAACGAGTTTACGGCTTCAATTGACGGATCGTTCATTAAGATATCCTTTGGGAGTGGTCGAGGACGTTCTAGTGGAGGTCGGGTCGTTGGAAGTCCCTGTGGACTTTGTCATACTGGATGTTGGGGAAGTGGACGAAATAAGCAAAGAGCATACCATCCTCTTGGGTAGACCTTTCATGGCAACACCGCACACCTTAATCGATGTTGGACGGGGAAAAATGACACTTTCCATGTTATGTGAATCAGTGACGTTCTCGCTCAAGGATATTCAGAAAATTCCATCACCTATGATTGGTCCCGATTGCTCTTACCTTGACTCAGTGGACCAATGCGTGAGCGAACTATTTGGTGTTGTACCAGTTGAGAACAATGACGTCGAGGACGACGAGTTTGATTCAAACGCAGAGGGGGTGGTCACTCTTTTCGAAATTAATGAAGAGCCCAAGATTGAGTCACCCATTGGACCCACATTGGAGCCCAAGTTGGAGCTTAAACCTCTTCCAAGCCATCTCAAGTACGTGTTTCTCGAGTCCAAGGAGAGAAAACCCGTAATCATCTTTGCGGAGTTAGCTGATCATGAAAAAAGAGAACTAATTGAGGTTCTCAAGAAATACAAGCAAGCGATAGGATGGAGTATCGATGACATTAAGGGGATAAGTCCGGTCACGTGCATGCACCGTATCGACCTAGAAGAAGGAGTGAATCCGGTACGAGAGTGACAGAGACGTTTGAACCCTACGCTTAAAGAGGTGGTCAAGAAGGAGATCTTCAAACTAATCGACGAAGAGATTATATATGCCGTCTCCGATAGCGAGTGGGTTAGCCCAGCACACGTTGTCCCAAAGAAAGGAGGCATCACGATATTGGAGAATGAAAAGGGGGAAATCATCCCAACACGCCTAACCACCGGGTGGTGCATGTGCATTGACTATCGAAAGCTCAATGCAGCGACGAGGAAAGACCACTTTCCACTTCCGTTCATGGACCAACTACTCGACAAGCTGGCAGGGCATGAATACTATTGCTTTCTATATGGACTTCCCGGTTACTACCAAATTGCAATAGCCCCAGAAGATCAGAAGAAGACTACATTCACGTGCCCCTTTGGCACATTTGCTTACCGGAGAATGCCCTTTGGTTTGTGCAACGCCCCAATAACTTTTCAGAGATGCATGATCTCCATCTTCACCGAACTCATTGACGACTTCTCGGTATTTGGCTCTTCTTTCTCTCATTGTTTGAAAATTTTGACAAAAGTACTTGAACGTTGTGTCGAGTCTTATTTAACTTTGAGTTGGGAGAAGTCCAATTTTATGGTGAAGAGGGGGATTGTATTTGGACATGTGGTGTCGAGTAAGGGGTTGGAAGATGATAAAGCCAAAATCAATGTCATTAAAACTCTTCCACCCCCTAAGGATGTGAAAGGAGTTAGGAGCTTTTTGGGACATGCGGGCTTTTATAGATGTTTCATTAAAGATTTTTCTAAAATTTGTCGCCCGTTATGTAAATTGCTTGGGAAAGATGTGCCTTTCGAATTTGATGGTGAGTGTCTTAGTGCTTTTAATGTTTTAAAAGAAAAATTGACATAAGCACCAGTTGTAGTTGCACCTGATTGGTCTCTTCCTTTTTAGATAATGTGTGACGCTTCAAACGAGGTAGTCGAGGCAGTCTTAGGACAACGAGTGGATAAAATGCTTAGGGTCATTTACTATGCTTGTTACATATTAAATAGCGCCCAAAGCAATTACACCACTACAGAACGTGAACTATTTGCAGTAGTGTTCTCATTAGATAAGTTCCGTTCTTACGTCGTTGGTTCTAAGGTGATTGTGCACACTGATCATGTGGCCCTTCGACATTTGTTCGCCAAACTACAAAGTAACCCTAGATTGATTCGTTGGATTCTTCTCTTACAAGAATTTGACGTTGAGATTAAGGATAGAAAAGGTAGCGAAAATGTGGTTGCCGATCACCTGTCCCATATGCTAGTGGAAGGAGAGCCGAATAAGATTGGGTTTGTAGATGATGTATTCCCTTATGAAAGTGCGAATGCCATCGAAGAAATCAACGAACCATGGTATGCTGATTTTGTTAATTTCATTGCTTGTAAGATTATCCCTAACCATCTTTCTTCGCAAGAAAGAAAGAGATTTTTGTTTAAATGCAGGAGTTTTTGGGACGATCCTTATCTTTAATAACGTTGCAAGTATGGGCTTTTTTGGAGATGCATACCGGACGAAGAGAAGATAGGTGTGCTAGGATTTTGCCATGATGAGAGAGGATATTTCGGAAGCCAGAAAACAGCTTTCAAGGCCCTCCAAGCCAGACTTTACAGGCCCTCACTCTTCGCCGATGCACACCAATATTGCAAAACGTGCGATAGATGCCAGCGGTCAGGAACGATAGGAAGGAAGGATGAGATGCCCTTAGTACCCAATCAAGTGATTGAGATATTCGACATATGGGGCATCGATTTTATGGGCCCTTTTCCGAGGAGTGGAGAGTACGAGTACATACTCGTAGGAGTTGATTATGTATCGAAATGGGTGGAGGCAATTCCCAAAAGGAAATCTAACTCCGAGATCGTTCTCAAATTCATCCAAGAGAACATCTTCAGCCGATTCGGAGCGCCGAGAGCAATCATAAGCGATGGGGGTAGCCATTTCTGCAATGGAGCTTTTAATCGACTGATGAGCAAGTATGGGGTGCATCACAAGGTGGCAACCCCTTACAACCCAAAAACCTCGGGGCAAGTAGAGACGAGCAATAGGAAAATCAAGGCCATTTTGGAAAAAACCGTGAAACCAAACCGCAAAGACTGGGCAGCAAAGCTGGTTGATTCATTGTGGGCTTACCGAACAGCCTACAAAACGGTGTTGGGCATGAGCCCATTTCGGTTGGTTTATGGAAAAGCTTGTCACCTTCCCATAGAGTTGGAACATAGAGCAGAATGGGCAATTCGCACGTTGAATCTTGATTTAAATGAGGCAGGGGAATAGAAGCTTGAGCTGAGTGAATTGGAGGAGATTCGAAACGAGTCATACGAGACGGTGTGGGCGAGCAAACGAAAAATGAAGGAAGCACTTGACAAGAAACTCGTCCACAAAAGATTGGAAGTTGGTAAGTTAGCCTTGCTCTTTAACTCTCGTTTCAAACTCTTCCCAGGAAAATTGAGATCGAAGTGAAGCGGTCCATTTTTGATCACCAATATCAACGAGTTTGGGGCCGTAACCTTGTTTGATGAGAAGAGCAACCGAGTGAAATTGTATCATAGGGGACCAATTACTCAAAAAGATCATGAAGTAGTAATACTCAATGATCCCCCTCGAGAAACTTAAAACTCAAGTGAGGTACCGTCAAGCATAAGACGTTAAACGTTGCACTTCTTGGGAGGTAACCCAAGCTCTTCTTTTCTATTTTCTTATTTCTTTCATGTACATATTTGTGTTTATCCGTCGGGTAGAATGTTTGGCAGGTTCCACTGCAAGTTTTAAAGCGAATTACGAATTTCCAGGACTGACCGATCGGTGACCTGCAGGCAACTGATCGGACTACTCCTTGTTGGGGCGTCCGATCGAAAGAGTAATGTCATCGATCAGACGGTAGGTGCGAGAGCCTATTTTTGGAAGGAGTATAACCATGCAAAGTAAGCCAGTTGGGTAAGATATTTCGGCAATATCTTCTGAGGTAAGAGGATCTTTATTTTTGGGGTTGATTTTATAAAAGGTTAAGCAAATATTTTCTTTCCCCTACTCTTGATCTTATTTAATTCTGAAAATCCTTTTATCTCCACTCTCAAATATAAACCCACCCTCAAGCCCTCAACCTCCACACCAATCCTTCTTCTCATCTTCCATATTTCCAAGCATTATCCAGCATCCAACACCATGAATCATCATAATAAAACTGCCTATGGTTTGGTGACAAGGAAGAAGTACGAGGATACAGTCGAGAAGCTGGAAAAAGAGGTGGAAGAGTATCGTCAGAAGGTCCATAAACTACAGACTGATCTTCACGAATTTCTTACCGAGGAGGTCGCTCTGACTAAAAACATCAAGTGCCTCCACAACATCCTGGAAGATGCGGATGCTGAGATCATACGTTTGAAGGGTAGGATTATTGACCTCGAAGAGCAGGTGGAAGAACTTCATGAGCTAGTTTTCGGACCTAAGTAGTTATTAGGCCGTCAAGGGAAATTAGTTAAATAATGTTCAAGCTATTGTGATGTTCTTGATTATCGAAATAACGAGCAATTTTTCTCAAATTATTAAATAAAATATTCATTACGTGCATTAACTTGCTCATACCTGATTTTCATTTTTGAATTTTTGAAGGGCACCGTAATAATAATAGTAATAATACTTAATATATAAAATATATTATAATATTAAAAAAAAAAAAGACAAACAGTGCAGACCGGTCAGTCAAGAACCTCGACCGATTGCACAGAGCCCACTGGACTCCAGTCCGATCGGACCACGACACTGACCGATTGAACGACTGCGTAGTTTATAAAACTATTGTCGGCCCATTTGCAAATTTGCCCTAAACACTCCAATTTCTCTCCTTTGCAGTGCATAGCTCTCAAAATCATTCTCCCACACTTCATTATTCATAGAATTAAGAGCAACAACGCTCCAATCGGAGACAAGACACACCCAATTGCATTCATCCAGATAATTCGGTGAAACAAGCACAAATCCTTCACAAAACACCAAGCTTCACCAACCCGCCAAAAACGGCTAACTCCAAGGTATAATGGCTGAAACTCGAACTTATTAAATTTTTTGGGACATTAGATTGCAGGTTTTATGGTATTTGGAGTTGGGGTTGTGCAAATTGAGCTTGATTTGGTTGAGTTTATGAGGCGCGCACTAAGTGTTCGACGAAAGTCCTGTGAGAGGTTTGGTTGCTTCTTGTGAATTTTCAACTCCGCCATGGCATCCGATTCTCGTCCAAGACGTGGAAAATCTTCCAACCAAGTGCCGAGTAACACCCAGAGAGGGGTAGCCCCTTTTGACCTTACGGACGATCGTGAGGTCACGCTCTACAAGTCCCTTGTTAAGCGGGATGTCTATCATCCCCGTTTCATCAATATTAAATTCTGGGAGGAGCAGGTTACAATCAGTGATAAGACGGCCGAGAAATTCATTAAGGGACTCACGGCTCTCGACCTAATGAAATGGGCTGGGGTGAATCAATCGGGCTATCGCACTCGTATGCTTGAATTTTTCACTACATTCGAAGCACTCACCGATGGGTCCTTCAAGTGTCGTCTCCGTAACCGAACGATCCACACCGACTGGGAGGACCTCGATGCCATCTTTGGGATCGATAGCGGATGGGAGACGAACCAAACTTTTCATATCGATGACTACGACAAGAAGGCGTGGTGGACCAAGCTTTTTGGGTCACCACCAGAGCCCAGGTGCTGTTTCAATTCGACATCCTTGAAGTCGAATGTCGTTTACCTCACATATAAATTTTTCATGAAAGTGTTCCTATGTAAGGAGGACGCTACACGGATATCATCCACTGAGTTGTAGGCATTATGGATGGCCTACCACCGAGGAAACGTGAACATTTATCCACTCTTGATTGCTGTAATCGAGAATGTTCAACAAGTGAGGGAAAATAAAATGGCAAAGCTCACTCTGGGAGCCTTTATCACCGAGCTCGCACGCCATCACGGTTGTGATCTTTATGACGAAGACATCGTGTATCCGAGCATGGCAATGTTGGTCAAAAGTCGGATGAGTAATGGGCGGAACGTCGCTATTACTCAGGAAGATAAAGGCGAGGATGAGAATGAAGAGAATAATGCGAATGACAAGGATGGAGGAGGTGGTAATGCTGGTTCCCAAACTTATGATTATAACAATTATGGGGATGGCGTGTACTTTTCCGACGAGCAGTAGCAGCAGCAGCAAGACTTACAAGCACGCATTATGGCTCAAATGGGGGAATTGCGCATCCATCAAGAAGAGCACGCGAGAAACGCTCGACAGGACGCCTGGGCTGCACGTGAGGAAGCTCGGGAGGAGGCTTGTTACTTCCGGAGCACGTTAACGACATTGGGCAACAACTGGGCGGAAACTACTCAGCATCTTGCCCAGTTGACCAGAAACGTGGAGGCAAATCATGGATACCTCGTTACAATTGACGAACGCCTCTCCCGTCTCGAGCAACGCTACCTACCTCCACCTCCGGACGACATGGACCAGTAGGCGGGCCCTTGCCCCACAATCTGTATCACCATTCTATCCACTTTTTATTCGCTTTCTAGACTATTTACTATTTATTCAGATTTATTTGATGTATTATTATTTCTTTTATGTTCGTGATGGGATGACTATGTTTAAATCGGGGTTTATTCATTTTCATGCGTTGGTTCTTCGCACTTTTCAATCCCCTATGTTCATGTTAGTGTTTTAGCAACCAGGAGATTGCTGTATTTTCTTGATAGGGGGAGGGGACGGCACTGCCCGGTCGGTGACACAGAGACGACCGATCGGACAATGTCCACTAGACTCCAGTCCGATCGGTCGAGCTCTATGACCGGTCAGACAACTGCGCAGTCCTCGAGTAATCGTTTAGAGTCCTTTGCATGCTTAGTTCAAACCATTTTTAGTAACATAGTCACACTTTCATAACAAAATACTAGTCAACCAATTGATTACGGCAACCTCTGTTGAATATTTGCCCATGCTTATTTGTGTTTGTACTAGCATGCCTGTCAGAATCATGTATTATGTGGTATGATGTTTAGAGTCTTTTGAGCTTGTCTAAGTGCAATTTTTGTTCAAAACTACTTATATGTATTTAAAACAACACTTTGTCGTTACCAACTCTGCAAAAATTCAAAAACTCGATCACCTTTTTTTCAGAGTTTGAATTTAACCTTTGTGAGAAGCTTTGTGTGATTATCATCATTTCATGCTGTGATTTGATAAGCGTTTTGAAAGTTCTCTTAATCGCATGTGTACATTGGGTCTTGAAAATGAGGATAGGCACATATAAACTCATTTCCGGACTTATTCATAAATAAAAACCACTAAAAATCCCAATGAGCCCCTTCGAGCCTTAATTCCATTTCTCTGTTAGCCACGAGCATTATTGCAGCTCTTATTTCATCTAAATTTGTGATGAGAGTTTTATTTATGGTTAATGAGATATGACGATTGCAGGGTAAGAAGGATTCTCTAAAAAAAAGGAGAGAGCACAATATATATATATAATATATATATATATATATATATATATATATATATATAAAATAAAAATAAAAATAATAAGGGTGCTTAAGTTCAAAAGAGCATCGAGAAAATAAAAATAAGCATCTTGGTTAAAGCAAGTATTCGGGTTTGGGGGTTTAAAAGAGCCTTAGCTATAAAAGGCTAAAAATAATGGTATATGGTCGTTTGGGAAGGATGAGGAGCAAAAATTACGCTCTATACTTTAAAGGGCGGATTTTGTGAGTTATAGATTGTGTTTGTCCGTAAGTTAGCCACACATGTCTATAAATGGCATAACTTACCAAAGAGCCGACATTACAACCCTTAAAAGCCTTAATCCGATTCTTGATTGAATGTGCACACTTATGCGATGTATGAGTCCTTGATTTTTGACTCAAACTTTTGTGCACCCCATTTTAATAAATTAATTTAAAAGCACGTTAGTTTGCTCGCAAGAGTACAAGGTTACTGTAGGGTGATAAGTTTGACTCGAGTCGAATCTCTCGAGGAAACAACTGTTCGGTCTTTCGGATGTTTTTCTCAATTTAGGAACTAAAATAAAATACATGTACAATTGGGGTTTTAAAAGAGATTTAATTGATCATTATAACTAAAGCAATAATTAAACTAAAACTAATTAAACTGATTACTTTAAACTAGACTATCAACTACGAGTATAATTAAACTATCAATAATACGCAACCTAATTAACGAATCTAAGAGCATGAGCACAAGAAATTACCACTAAGCAATGAATCATAATAATTTAAGATTAACGAATAACTAAGCATAAATCAAATCGCATAAATTAACTAAATTAACCAATATCCAAGCATAAAAATGATTAAACTAATTATCAAAACTAGGATTAACTAAGAAATCAACTAAGCAATTAACTACGAATTTAACTAAGAGTTTAGAATACTTATTGTAACTACGAAAAGCAGTAAAAAGCTCCAGCTATTCTGGAGTTTGAACGTTGATCTTTGGCGAAGAATGAATCCCGAACAGGAATTCGATGTTTTGGAAGCGTTGTTTTTCGATCCTTGAGCTCCTTCTTCAAATCTCGTTATGAGACATGGAATTATGTTGATTATCAACTAAAATACCCTAGGGGATCGTATCTCTGGTGTCTCTCCTCTAAAATCCGAAATAAGAAGGGTTTATATAGATATTGCAAGTCTTGGCGCACAAGAAACCCTAAAATCCAAATTCTGGGCCGGCGCGTCGACGTAGCGTCGACTGACGCGTGCTGGTGTTCGGCGTCGGTGCTGCCAGGGCGTGCGCATCGGCTGGGCGGGTACGTCGACTGGGTACATCGACATCGACGCTTCAGCAAGTTGAGTCGACGTTGCGTCGACATCGGTGCATCAACATCGACGCTTCAGCAAGTTACATTGACAGTGCGTCGACGCTGCGTCGACGGTCGCGTCAGTCGACACGACTGCGCGTCTGCCTCCGTCTCTCTCTATCTTTTTCTACTCGTTTCGCCGAAAAGCTCGTTCTCCTATACTTGAACATCGAACTCCATCTACTACGCGCTGAACTCTTCCGGTTACTTAGCTGTAAGGTGAAAACAACGAAATATCACCTATTTGCATCAATTACGAATAAAATACGGTAAAATAAGTCAGAACTATAAAAATAAGGAATTATGCTTAAATCGTCCAACTTATACCAAAAACAAATAGAAAATCGTACTAAAATACTAATAAAAATAAGGACAAATCTACTCTAATCAACTACCCCACGCTTTATTGGTTTGTTCGTCCTCGAACAAACGATAATTTCAAAGTATAACTAGAATGAAGATAAGTTCAAGCAAAGAGTCGTGCGTTGCTACATAGATAATTTTGAAAATATAGGTACAAGTCACGCAACGTCAAACACTTGACCATTATTACATTGTCATTTCAAAATAAAATCATGCTTCCTCATGTAGGATAATATATATAAGTATGCTCAAAAGCACTCAAGTATTTTCGGCATGGGACGTGTATACACTCAAATCATACAATTACATGCACAATAATTAAGCACTGAAAATCAATCTCTTCTCAATCGAAAATTAAGTGTGCTATCAAAACTAAGAATCAGAAAAGGTCTTTACGGGTTGTAGTGTAAGGCTCTTTGGATGGGTGTGGAATATATAAGTCGTGTGGCTAAATAACTCACTCAACCTAACCTAATCACGAAGCAAATTGCTTCACCTTGCTCAAAAATAAAAACCTCACTAACTCTCATAACGTAGCCTTTAAAATATAGGCTATTCCTCAACTCAAAACTCGTAAACCTACTGAAAGCTCAAAAATCACTTAAGCACAATTGAAGCTTATAGCATGCTTCTTACAAAACTCTTACCTTCTAAACATTAAGCTTCATAAAATAAACAATTAGACTCAAGCCTTTACAAGAGCGTAGGCAATTAATCAACATATCCACCATCCTATCTTTTTCTTTTTTTTTATTTCCCCCTTTATTATTATTATTTTTTAATGGGGTATTAATTTTTTTTTCTCTTTTTTTTATTTTTTTCGGATGGTGGTCCTTAATTACAAAAATAATAARTTCCTAATAAAAATTTCCAAGACACTAATAACCAATAAAAATAGCGAACTCCTACCCCACGCTTTTAATAGGTTAGTAGGGGTCAACTCAATAAAATCACTCATGGCTAAAGGCATGGATTATTTGGCTATGATTGGCTTATTCGGAATTTATAGTGGCTAAAATTATATGGATATGGCCGGAATAGGGTTTTATATGTGCCTTAACGTCATTTTCAAAGTCGACTACACACAACGGTTTCAAAGAGATATCAAAACTGAAACTTATTCACGTACATGCAATGATGATAAACACTAAGGCTACTCACAGGCTTTTGCATGAAAGAGTTTTGAATTGACATTGTTTTTAAGGTTTTGAGAAATCGATTGCGTCCAAGTACCATTTTACAATATATAATAATAAATTTTGAAAAATTATGTACTTATGCACGCTCAAAGACGAAAACAAATAATCATACTTAGTCAACTTCGACAGGCATGCCATATAAACACAATTAAGCGTAGAAATAGCAATTAATCACGTTTAATCATATAATTATTACAGGCCAACTATCAAATAAAATTACACAATTAATCAATACAAATCACACTCGACTACCCCCTTCTCTAAAAATCCCGGCAATCTCCTGATTGCCACAAATACATCAAAACCAAAAAGAGGAAGGAAAAAGAAAACATCCCTGAAATAATAGTAGTCGAGCCGCTAYTCGTGATTTGTGTAATTGGCCACTTCTTCAACGTACGTGATGCGAAATGCCCTAAGAAAAWHAAAACAAAYGAAAACARAGAAAATAACAATATTTTTGGATTTTATATTTTCCATTTTTTTTATTTTTTATATATATATTTTTTTTGTAAATAAATAAAGCAAAAATAAAGATACAAGATTTAGAACTCGCGGGACTCATCGTCTTCGTTGGGGTTCTCGTCGACATCCATGCTAGGTGTGGGGTATGCCGCCTCAAATCGCTCCTTGAGCTTCGAAATGCGAGCTCGCATCTTCTTCAAACTCTGACGGTTTTGGTCGTGGTTCGCATCAATCTTCTCGTCGATGATTTGGAGCTTATCAAACATCTTCACTTGAAATGCCCGGTTTTCTTCGAAAAATTGGCTCCAATCGGGACTCGGGCCCGAAGTAGAACGGCGGGCTTGCTCCATATCCGCGTCGTAATCGTGTAGTCGAGACGAAGATCCGCCTCCAGTCGACGACCTCACTCGGGGTGCCGGTGCACGCATAAGAGGTAATGAAGTGGTCCCGAGTGGTCTAAGTCCGTTTTTGGCCGGATCAAACCCAAAGTGACGGGCGAGGCCGGTAATGTATGGCGCAAATGAGAGAAGTGGCGACTTGCTTCCCGGAGTACCCTTAGTGACGTTGTAAAGTCCTAGCAAAATTAACGGGTACAACCGGACTTGACGACCATCGACGAGGCATTGTAGAACATAAAGCTCAGCTTTGGTCGCGTAGGTGGCCTTGTTCTTGCATAAAATAATATGCCCGAGGATCTTGTAGGCAACGTAAAGGGCGTCGTCTTGAATTTTCGAGCCAGGAAAACGCTTGCAATCGCCCGTATTTCCCCCGGTAATCATCCCCTAAAAAGAGGCTAAATTGAAGCCTTGAACTCCAACCGGGTGGTCCCCTACGGTCGGGAAACCGAAAATGTGGCCAAAAATCTCCTCGTCTACACTAACGTCATTCCCTCCTAGTCGACAAGTGAATGTCTCGTCGTTCCGGATTGCCAAAGTGGACAAAAACTCGAGCATGAGCTCTCTAAATCTAGGAAGGTGCATTTGGGTGAAGTACCCATAACCAAGGCCATCTACATAACGCAAAAGATCGGTGTGGTGGTCCGACCCATTCGAGGCCTCCTCCGCAAGTCCTTGGACGTTCAAAATCCTATGCGTAGCGAAACCCCACTTGCGAATATTCTTGAACATGTCCCCTTCCTTTTTGTCAAAAATTGGGAACGGTGCTCCATATTTCCCCGAGATATCTTTACGTTTACCCGCTCGAGACATTATCAAACAATACGAAAGCCAACGGGAATGGTAATTCTTGAAAAATAAAACTTTTTGTTCTTTGGGGAATTTTGTCGAACACTTGGCGTGCGTGTTCAACCAACTAAAAACTTAAACAATCCTTGCACCAAAAGCTTCCCAACACAACCAAACAATGATTATATGGTCCCAAGATAAGTTTCAAGCGAAGTACCTTGTTTATTTTCCGTATAAACGACCGAATTGCTCGAATTTGCCCGAAAGTTGCTTCAAAATTGCCTCAACCCTTGTAGCCCTTTTTGGTAGAATTGGCTTGTTCGATGGTATGTTGAATTTCTGGGTTTCTTTTGGAAAACAAACAAAAAAATTTGAAAAATAAGAAGAAGAAAAAATTTTGAAGAACAAGAAGACGTTAGAAGTTGAAAAGTGGGAGAAAAGGGGGTTTTGGACGATTTTAAAACTGTTTTTCTGGGCTATCCCCGCGGGTCATACGCGAACGGGTCGGGTCGGTCAGCCAAAATCCAGCTTTAAGTGCGTCTGGGCTGGGCGCGTGGCTCGCGCCAGTCGACGCGACAGAAGAAAAATTTCCTGGCATCTGGCGTCGACGTAGAGTCAACGCAGCGTCAGTCGACGCGACAGAGGAAAATTTCTGGGCACCTGGCGTTGATGTTGCGTCGACGCCGCGTCAGTCGACGCGGCAGAGTCCTGGGCAACTTTTTCTTCGCTCGTTTGATCAATTCTCTTCATTCAAGTTCTTCCATGTGTTCTAAACAAATAAAAACCAAAATAACACAATAACTAAAATTAAAATAAAATAAAATACACAAGGATACATAAAGCTCGGGTTGCCTCCCGAGAAGCGCAATTTTTAACGTCGCTTGCTTGACGCTATTTTGCTCGTTTAATTCCAAACGTACGGTGGATCTCCAAACTCCACCGGATTATCATCGCGATTCTTCTTCCTTTGATCACAGTAAGGTTTCAACCTATGCTTGTGAACTTGAAAGGGTGAACTTCCGATCTCATCATACAACGTGGCTACGCCGTACTCAACCAATTCTTTTATTGAAAACGGTCCGCTCCATGTGGCTCCAAAGTCAGCTGGGTCATATTTATGCTCGTGATTACATAGGACTAAATCTCCAACCTCAAACTGCGAGTTTTTAACTTTCTTCGTGCGAACCTCTTTCGATTTCTTCTTCTCCCTCGCCCAATCGTCGAAATATGCCTCGCCCTTGTTCTTTTTGAGTGAAAATCTAAACTTTTTTTTAGGGTCGAGAGAATCGTGACTTGTGCGACTTATTGGTGGTTTATGCGGTCGCTCCACATCGAAATCGTCTCCAAATTCTTTTACGATATCGCGCATGTCAATACCTAGTAACTCGATCAAGTCTTATCCACTTAAGTGCATATGCTCTTCAAACTCGTCGTACTTCTTGCTTGAATTGACTCGTTTATCCCCTCCCTCGGTAGAAAAAATGGCATCGTCCCCGTCGCTCAGTTTGTGCAAAGTCGCGATTTCTTGTAACTCGTTTACGCATGAAGTAACGGGATCAACGAATGAATCATCCTCTTGAATGATGGGGGAGGGAGTGTTTTGAATATCACTTAAAGAAAACATCACTGTTTCGCCCAAAACAGTCATGGTCATCCTACCTTTGTGAACATCGATTAGCGTATGGGAAGTAGACATAAACGGGCGTCCCAGTAAAATGGTATGCTCAGGGCCTTCAATCGGTACCTCGCCAACGTCCATAACCACAAAATCAATCAGAATTACGAGCTCTCCAACTTATACTAAAACATCTTCGACTATTCCCAAGGGTCGTCGGGTCGAGCGATCGGCTAATTGTAGGCGCATGGTTTTCGGCTTTAGTGGTCCAAGATCAAATGCTTGATAAAGTGAATATGGCAGTAAATTTATCCCTGCTCCGAGATCTAACATTCCTATCGCTTTCTGTCCATTGGCAACCAAAATAGTGATGTAAAAACTTCCAGGATCGCGTTCCTTGGGTGGCAATGGCTTCTTAAAAATTGCGCTAACCTCCTTTGGTAATGGTACATAGTGATTCGTCGCCAAACGTCTCTCTCTCGAAGCAAGTTCCTTAAAGAATTTTACGTAGGCGGGCATTGTTTTGATTACCTACAAAAGTGGTAGGTTGATGTTGACATTCTTCAAGAGGTTTTATAGCTCCATGAACCTCTTGTTTTCTTTTTCCGGGCGCAACCGGCTTGGAAAAGGAACAGCATCCTTAATTTGCGTCGTCGATTGCTTCGGCAGTGATGCTTCGTCTTTGCCAAGGGTGTTGCTCGGAATCGTCTCTTGAATGGAACCAGGCACGTATCTATTGGTGGATTTATGTATCTTGTCTACTGGTTTAGGAACAAGTTCCTCATCTTGGTCCTCTATGCCATTGTCGATCTTCTTCCCACTGCGAAGGACGTGAACCGCCGACGCTTGCTCCGGTTGGCTTGGTAGCTTGTCTTTCTCCTTATTTGACCTAGCAATATAAGTTGCTATTTGTCCCATAGTTCTTTCCATCCTATCCATGTTTTTAGCTAGATCATGCACAACACCGGAAAGATGGTCAATTCCGCTCACCTTCTTCGAGAGTTCATCAATCTTTGCGTTCACCTTCGTAATTCCCTCTCTATTGCTAATCGTCTCGGCCACTTGATTTTGCTGCCAAACCAACAGCTGATCATTTGGTTGAGTCGCATTAGATGCCTTCCCTTGCGTATGAAAATTATTTTTTTGTGGCGGCACTGGTGGTGCTTGAGCATATTGTGGTGGTGGATATTGTTGCTCAGGTGGCATATGATTTGGATTTCCAGGGCCCCACTTGAAAAGAGGATTATCACATTGCGGTGTGTACTTCTTTTGATTCGAATAATTTTGGATCGCGTTAACATCCTCGTGTTGCTCAATGTTGTTTGGACACACATCCGCTGAATGCTGGGGTGATCCACACTGGTTACATGTTACGGCCATCCTTTGTGCATTGGCCTTGCTAGCTCGCTCGGCTTTCCAAGCAGCTAATTTCTCATCAATATCTCCTCACATTTTGCCTTCACTAACTTACCGTCATCTAAATTAGGATCAGGGATGGAAACTTCGTTAACCCTCATTTTACGAGGCTGAGAGTTGGTTTGTCTAGACTTTTCGCTTTTCTTTTTCAACACCCGCCTCGCCCCGGTGGCCGTCAAATCTCCAAAATCTCCTCCCGTTGCTATCTCTACTTCTCGTTTCCCATGGCCCAATAAACCATCGAAGAAAAACTGGTTAGTTATCTCCAGAGAATAGTTGTGGTGGGGGCAAGCTTGTAAAAGCGTCTTGTAACTCTCCCACATTTCATGAAATAGCTCTCCATCCAACTGTTCAAAGGTAGCAATTTGCCTCCGAAGATGTCCCGTAGTTTGGGCCGAATAGTATTGATTTAAGAATTTCTCGCTGATCATATCCCAATCAGTCAACGAGACAGGCTCTAGTGAAAGTAGCCATGACTTCGCCTTGTCCTTCAAGCTGTACGGGAAGCAAATCATTTGCACTTCCTCTTGGTGAAGGCCATGAACTACAAATCGCCCCACTTCATCAACAAAGTAGTTTAAAAATGCCAAGGGGTCCTCATGGACGTTTCCGTGAAAAGTCGGGAGTAAGTTAAGTTGATGTGGTTTGATTTCGACTGCCCTTGCGGTAGGTCCAAGAACAATGGCGGACCTAAAGGGTACAACCTTTGGACGTGCTAAATCGCGCTGTCTTGGTGCTCGATCTCCCCTTGGTTCCCTAACTCAGTTATCAGCTCGCTCGTACTGGTCATCATGCGCGTGATGGTGCTCGCGCTCGTATCTCCTTTCGAAATTGTTTTGCTCGTAACCATGATCTTGATTTTCCAACCACTCGTTCACGTGCCTTTGATTGATAACATAGTCGTTTCGCTGCAAAACATCCTCAATCCTAAATGCCACGTTCTCGATGTTGTGTTGACGCATGACATTGTTGTTCATCTCTTCGTTTTGCCTCAAATTCGCCATGTTGGGCGGGTGATTGACTATGTTGTGTTGCTGGTTAACTCCTTCGTTTCTCCTTTCGTCTCGTCTGGTCGAGTGTGATTTGTTTGGTTCACTACCATACCCAGTTCGAATGGGGCGTGGTGGTGATCTCGGTGGTGAATCGCCGTTTCGAACCGAATGTGCTCCTAACATAATGTCGGGAACTTGATCGCAAGTAAAATCAGTTGTTGTCGAGGAATTGTCCTCGGGAATAAAAGCAGGCCTTGGTCTTGGTGGATTTGAACGGTGAATGTTGTCAATGAATGGTACAAGGTCACGTTGAAGTGATCTCCTTCCTTGCATAAACTCAACAACACGTCAACGTACCAAATGGCAAAAACCAAGTGCGAAAATTTAAATAATAAAGAAAAGAAAATAAATTAAAAAGAAAATGAAATGAGAAACATCTTAAAATTCTTACTCGTTGCTTCCCCGGCAACGGCGCCAAATTTTTGACTCAAACTTTTGTGCACCCCATTTCAATAAATTAATTTAAAAGCACGTTAGTTTGCTCGCAAGAGTACGAGGTTACTGTAGGGTGATAAGTTTGACTCGAGTCGAATCTCTCGAGGAAACAACTGTTCGGTCTTTTAGATGTTTTTCTCAATTTACTAACTAAAATAAAATACATGTACAATTGGGGTTTTAAAAGAGATTGAATTGATCATTATAACTAAAGAAATAATTAAACTAGAACTAATTAAACTAGTTACTTTAAACTAGACTATCAACTACGAGCTATAATTAAACTATCAATAATACGCAACCTAATTAACGAATCTAAGAGCATGAGCACAAGAAATTACCACTAAGCAATGAATCATAATAATTTAAGATTAATGAATAACTAAGAAAAAATCAAATCGCATAAATTAACTAAATTAACCAATATCCAATATCCAAGCATAAAAATGATTAAACTAATTATCAAAACTAGAACTAACTAAGAAATCAACTAAGCAATTAACTACGAATTTAACTAAGAGTTTAGAGTACTTATTGTCACTACGAAAAGCAGTAAAAATCTCCAGCTATTCCGGAGTTTGAACGTTGATCTTTGGCGAAGAATGCATCCCGAATACGAATTCGATGTTTTGGGAGCGTTGTTCTTCGATCCTTGATCTCCGTCTTCAAATCTCGTTATGAGACGTGGAATTATGTTGATTATCAGCTAAAATACCCTAAGGGATTGTATCTCTGGTGTATCTCCTCTAAAATCTGAAATAAGAAGGGTTTATATAGATATTGCAAGTCTTGGCGCACAAGAAACCCTAAAATCCGAATTCTGGGCCGTCGCATCGATGGTGCGTTGATGTAGCATCGAATGACGCGTGCTGGTGCTCAGCGTCGGTGCTGCCAGGGCGTGCGCGTCGGCTGGGCGGGTGCGTCAACTGGTTGCGTTGACATCGACGCTTCAGCAAGTTGCATCAACGTTGCGTCGACATCGACGCTTCAATAAGTTGCGTCGATAGTGCGTCGACTCTGCGTCGACTGACTCGGGTCATGGCTCGCATCGATGGTGCGTTGACGGTCGCGTCAGTCGACGCGACTGCGCGTCTGCCTCCGTCTCTCTCTATCTTTTGCTACTCGTTTCGCCAAAAAGCTCGTTCTCCTATACTTGACCATCGAACTCCATCTATTACGCGCTGAACTCTTCCGGTTACTTAGCTGTAAGGTGAAAACAATGAAATATCACCTATTTTCACCAATTACGAATAAAATACGGTAAAATAAGTTAGAACTATAAAAATACGGAATTATGCTTAAATCGTCCAACTTATACCAAAAACAAATAGAAAATTGTACTAAAATACTAATAAAAATAAGGACAAATCTACTCTAATCAATTTTCACGAGTCGTTGAATGCATGATTATGATGATCCAAGCGTATACACTTACCTGTTGAAAACACGAGCGAATGAGGGCACCATGATATATTACCCTTTTGAGAGGATGCATTATTTCGATTTCAAGGTGAAAAGGTAATGCGAGTTAGCTTTATAGTTTCGGTGAAAGTGTTTATAATTGCAAAACTAAACTATATGCACAACATGAATCATAGCTCTAATTACTTTCACTTCTCTTGATTCTGATCCTTTCGTTTGTTCGAGGACGAACAAACCAATTAAGCATGGGGTGGTTGATTCGTACATTTTTGTTACGAATCTGTACATAATGGAGTCTTGTTTTAGTCTTTTTATTTTCTTTTTCGGGTTAAGACTAGGATGAATTGCATCGTTTTGCACTTTTTGTCTCCTTACTTAACTTTCGACTTGTTGATCGCTAATCGGTCCAAATGAGAGTAATTCTTTGTTTTTCTCATACAGTTAGAGCATTCGGTGGATCCAAAGCACAAAAATAAAGGAAACAATGCTCAAAAGTAGCCCAAAAAGGACACTCACCGACCGGACAGTATATGCCTCTGATCGGTCTGACGGAAAATGAGCACACCGGCCAAACGAACTGGCGCACCGATCGAAGCATCGGACAGTAGCCTTTGTCCGATCGGATAAGACCTTCGTCCGATCGGACATGTACGTTACGCATGCAAATTTTCGGAAATTCCCAGTTACGAAACGGCCAAAGCTTGATTAAAAACGCCAGAGGAGGCTAGGGTTCGGAACCATTCAGTCTTGGAGACTTGAACAAAGCTAGAGAAGCCACCAAACACCCAAATGTAGAGAGATTTGACACATCTCTCATACCTCTAGCATAAACCCGTACAACGCCGTATCAAGGCTCGATTCGTAGCAGCCGACGTTCGTCGCAAGGATCCTGGGTTCGTGACAAGCCTTTGGATTCTACGCAACTCTCGAAGTTCACTCGTTCATCATCTTCGCGCGTTGAAAATAGTTCAACGATTAGTAATTTCTGAACTCGTAACTTTGACGTTTTCGTAGTAGTTTGATTGGGGATTTATTATGAATAGTTGGAGAATATGTTAGATAATGTTTCATTGATCGTTTGTTAAAGATTTGGTATTTGGAATTCGTACCCTTATGTTTTGGATTATTGATGATAGGATGAACAATTGCTTTTGGATGTTTTATTGATAGTTTGTTGAAGTATTGGATATCAGATTTCATGTTATTGAGTTTTGAGATATTGCTATTCAATTGAGAATGAAACTGTGATTGGTTAGACATTTTTTGTGTTGAAGTTATTGTTAGTAATAGTTGGCATTTGGAATAATCTCGTAAGTCATTTAATTTAGAACCGTTAGTGTTATTTGGTTGTTAAATGTGTTCAAACATTAGTTTGTTATAATTGATGCATTATTAGTTGAAAGCATGTTTATGGTCGTTGGTACAATTAGGAAAAGCTCTTATTTGGTTCACACCTTTTGCTATTCTCATCCCTTGTCGAGAGGTTGACACCCTCGAGACAAGAAGTGTTCGTTATTGTTTTAAGTTATTGAAATTGAATCCTTTCCAAAACCCCATTTAACCGTGTGTTTTAGATAGAATTTGTGATATTAGAATAACAAACATCATTGAATTCGATTCCCATTCCTCGAGAGATCGACCCGAGTTAACTTACTAGTCTACAAGTGACCCCGTTCTCTTGCAGGCGAACTCAAACTCCTTTCCAAAGCGTAGACACGTATCGGTTAACTAGTAATTAATTTTGAAAGGAACCAAAAAGTTCAGCTCACACATTCCACCCGAGATGACTGAGCAAGATTATGGCCAATGCACTCGTGGAGATGTTGATGATCAAATTCAGGACGAGGACAAACTTCAGGACATGATATGTGATGTTGGTCAAGAATCCTTTTAGGAAGCACGTGTGCATGATATTTTGAAGAGTGATTCAGAGAAGCCTTTATTCCCTGGGTGTAAAAACTTCACACGCCTGTCAGCAAAGTTAACACTAGTCAATATTAAGGCACGCAATGGGTGGAGTGACAAAAGTTTCACTGAATTGCTTGAACAGTTGAAAATGATGTTTCCAGAAGATAACACTTTGCCAAGCCGCCACTACGAGGCAAAGAAGATATTATGTCTGATAGGTTTGGAGTACAAGAAGATACACACATGTCGTAATGATTGTATATTATATAGAAATGAGTAATAGTCATTAGATAAGTGCCCTAAGTGTGGGGTATCACGGTACAAAGAGAGATCGGGTGAATGTAGTAGCGACGAGAGCACAAACAACCATTTCCCAGTGAAAGCGGCATGGTATCTTCCGATCATTCCTAGGTTTAAACGTTTGTTTGCTAATGCAGAAGATGCAAAGAACCTTACGTTGAATGCAGATGGGAGAAAATGCGATGGCAAGTTGCGACATCCGGCAGATTCTTCTCAGTGGAAGAAAATTGATCGTTTGTTTCTAGATTTGGAAGCGAATCACGAAACCTTTAGCTTGGACTTTCTACATATGGAATGGATCCGTATGTTAATTTAAGTAGTCAACATAGTTCATGTCCCGTGTTGCTTGTTATTTACAATCTACCTTCATGGTTGTGTATGAAACGAAAATTTATCTTGCTTTCTATGATGATATCGGGACCAAAACAGCCCAAAAATAACATAGGTGTTTATCTAAAACCCTTGATTGAGGACTTGAAAAAGTTGTGGGAGGAGGGTATTTACATGTTTGATGGGTAACGAAGGCATACATTCAAGTTGCGTGCTCTCTTATTTCGTACCATTAATGATTTCCAGCATATGGAAACTTGAGCGGGTAGAGTAACAAGGGCCACCTCGCATGTCCTATATGTGAAGACAAAACGAGCTATCTACAACTCAAACATGGGGGAAAGACTGTGTACACTCGTTCTTGGTGGTGGCTCTGACGTGATCACCCATATCGTAGATTGAAAAAAGCGTTTGATGGAAGTGTCGAGGAAGGATCTGGGCCAACACCACTAACTGGTCAGCAGGTTTATGATCGGGTGAAGGACATTAATACTATCTTCGGAAAGACCCAAAAGTTGGCTGGTGAGAAAAACATTTGGAAGAAGCGGTTAATTTTCTTCGATCTTCCGTATTGGCGACATCTGGATGTGAGACACTGTAAAGATGTTATGCACGTGGAGAAAAATGTGTGTGATAGTTTGATCGGCATACTTCTACACATTAAGGGCAAGATGAAGGATAACATTAAGACTCGAAAAGACTTGGCTCATATGGGTATACGACCAGACTTGCACCCTATATCGTCCGGAAATAAAACATATCTGCCCCTAGAATATCATACTTTGTCAAGAGAAGAAAAAAAAAAAGTTTTTTGAGTCTCTACGAGGAATGAAAGTGCCACAAGGATACTCTTCCAATATCAGGAGTCTTGTTTCAATGCAATACCTTAAATTGGTCGTCTTTAAGTCTCACGATTGTCATGTCTTGATGCAACAACTCCTAGCGGTAGCTTTACGTGACATTTTGCCAAAAAATGTAAGACATGACATAATTCTCTTGTCTTATTTCTTCAATGATATCTGTACGAAAGCTGTTGACCCTTTGAAGCTAGATTAGTGGGAAAAGGAAGCTGCTGTTATATTATGCCAATTAGAGATGCATTTCCCTCCTTCATTTTTTGACATAATGGTTCACTTAATTGTTCATTTAGTGAATGAAATTAGAGTGTGTGGTCCAGTCTATCTGAGGTGGATGTACCTTATCGAGCGTTATATGAAGGTTTTAAAAGGGTTCACAAAAAATCGATCTCGTCCTTAGGCTTCTATTGTCGAAAGATACATCGCTGAGGAAGCTATCGAGTTTTCTACATTCTACATGGGACAACTGGAAGGTGTGGGGCTTCCTAAATCTCGTCATGATGGGAGATATGGAGGTAAGGGTACACGGGGTGCTGGAATTCATTCCAAGAGTTTTGAGGAAGTGCTTCAAGCGCATTTGTACATATTGAATAACACTGAGGAGGTTCTCCCTTACCTGGTTGATCATAAAAAACTTTTGAAGATAAATTATCCCCAAATGAAGGAAAAAGAGGTTCTAATTGAGCATAATAAAACTTTCCTAAGTTGGTCTAAAAACAAATTGTTGCTTCAGAAACTGCCTCGCAAACGTTATCCGGCTAGCACATGGGCCTAAGAAAGATGTCATTACGTGGTGTGGATATGATAACAACAATTTATCCTTCTACACAAAGTCGCAAGACGACAAGAGTTGCTATCATAATAGTGGGGTTACTCTTGAAGCCGAGGCAATGCACTTTTCTAGTGTAAAGGATAAAAATCCTGTTAAAGCGTCTATAAATTATTTTAGATTCATTGAAGAAATTTTTGAGGTTGACTATGTTGAGTTTCGAGTACCTGTTTTTAAGTGCAAGTGGGTTGATATTAACACAGGTGTGCAAATCGATGAAATGGAATTTATGTTGGTAGATATTCATAAGGCAGCTTATACGGACGAGCCTTTCATCATGGCATGTCAAGCTAAACAAGTGTTTTATATCAATGATCCATGCGATAAAAGATTGTCGGTGGTCCTCAAGCATGATAGAAGCATGGATGATACTCATGAAAATGAAGACCCAACACTTGATAACTCCGAGACTCTCTCTTTCACAACACGAATGCCGAATATTGAAGAAAATGTATTAGACGATGTGCATGCCAATCGCAATGATCATGACGAGGGCATATGGGAGAACATTATAATATAATCTTAAGTTAAGTATTCTTTAAAATTTCTAATTTCGAAGTACAATAATATATTATGAAAACTTTTATATCAGAAATAAACCAACATGTGAATTTAATGTGTTAATTAATAATTGGATGGAAATGTAATTTTTTAAGTTCTATTTTGTGTCCTTGTAGTTTAACCTTTTTTTTTTCTTTTCTATTTACACAGGAAAATGGTTCCTCCTGTGAGGTGTCGCTCGACTTCTCCTCCACCCACTATGTCGAGGAAGACTAGATCTTCCACACGGTGTAAAGAGATTGCCAAGGATCGTGTTGGTGGCAAATAACAACCACTTGATTTCGAAAGCATTACAGGAAAAATTAAAAGGACTCATCAACTGAAATTGAGTACTTATCTGGGAAAACTTGCTCGAGAAAATGTTTCGATTTTGTTTGAGAAGTGGAAACTTGTACCAGATTCTACTAAGACTTTAGTCTGGATAGATGTTATGGTATTTCATATCTTTTCATTTTCACCTTATTATTATTATTATTATTATTATTATTATTATTATTATTATTATTATTATTATTATTATTATTATTATTATTATTATTATTATTCAATTATTATTATCATAGTTATTATAATTGTTTTTTTTTGTTGTTGTTATAGGCGAACTTCGAGGTTACAAATTGTTCCCGTTTCAAAAAGGAGGTTTTTAAATCGGTGGGGAAAAAATGGAGAGATTTTAAATCAGCTTTGACAACAGAATATGTATTTCGTAGTTTGAATAACACAAGTCCTTGCGAAAAGTATGGTATCGAATTAAGTGAGTGGGTAGAATTTAAAAAGACTCGATTGGACCCTTCTTGGAAGGTAAATATTAAATTCATTATTTATTGTTGTTTTTTGTATGCAAGCACTAATTTTTCCTTTATTGATTCCAGGAGAAAAGAGACAAAGCGCAAGAAATTGCAAAAAAAGAACGATGCTCCGCATATTCTATCTCGAGGGGGTTATGCCTTATTGGACGAGTATATCATGGAGAATAAAGCAAAGAAGCGACGTGAGGAAGCATTGCTATATGGTGTTAGTGTTGATTCGGTTGTTGATCCTCCATCTCCTCCTTCACGTCACGAGAGGTTTAAGGTAGCTCGCACAAAAAAGTCCAGTGAAATGACATCCGATGCCGCAAGGGAAGTTTCTAGGAAGATTGTAAGTTTGTATTCAATATATCAAGATTTTTAATTTAGATTTTTTAATTCATGACCATCCCATTTAGGCTTTTAATTCATTAAGTAGGAAACAAAAAATATATAAATATTTTAAAAATTACTAATAAATTATTCCACTCACCTAAAATATTATGTTTTAATTAATTTTTAAAATTGTAATTCATCAATAATATATCCCAATCAAAAAGATAGTCCAAATAATCTCAACAATAAAGATAAAGAATAATGTGGTTATAAAAGCTTCATACCAACTCATGCATAAAAAAAGGCATAAATAAAGTTTTCAATGAAAAATCATAAGACAAAAGCACCAATAACCCTAATCATGCCTCTAACACTCGAACAAACAAAAGGAAAGCTCTAAAAAAATCATAGAATAATCAAGCATCAAAAAAGAATAGAACAAATCAAAGCCCTAGTTTTAAAACTACAAGATATCCTCCTTTCCCCAAGTTGAATCTTGAAAAATATGAATTGTGATGATAGAGAAGTGTTTTGTATGCAAAAGCAAAGCCAAACTATGTAAATATGGTTTGAAAACATCTTGGGGATTAAGGAAGAGAAGAGATTTAAAGAAATTAGGATTGCAACTTCCTTTTAAAAATAGGGTTGACACCCGACCAACACCCAAACACACACCCGGCCTCCAACTCCAACTTAGGTGTGCACCGACAAATCTATCTAGGGTCACCCGACCACACACTTAAATAACTAGTCGGGTTCTAACTCGGGTACCTATTACTAGACACACACACACACACACACACACACACACACACACACACACACATATATATATATATATATATATATATAGGGTGGGTTCCAATAAGAACCCTCCCTTATTCACGAACCTACGAATTAGTGCTTTTATTATATACCAGTAGTGCTTTTACTATACAATCACAATGGTTTCATAATAAATCGGTTATATACACTAGCAATGTTTTATTATATAGTCTCAGTACTTTTAATCAAATAAAAATAAATAAATAAAATCTGATCCATCCATTTAATTAGATATAAGGCTCATAATTGGTTTTAGGTTCACATATAAGGTCGTAGTTCTCATTTGAACCTCTCTCTCTCTCTCTCTCTCTCTCTCTCTCTCTATCTATCTATTTATCTATCTATCTATCTATATATATATATATATATATATAAGATAAGGTTTAAATGAGAACCATGTCCTTATTTGTGAACCTATGATCAATTATGGGCCTTAGATCTAATTAAATGGATGGATCAGAATTTTTGTGTATTTTCTTATTTGATTAAAAGTATTAGAATTATATAATAAAAGCACTGTTTGTGTATATAACTGAAATATTAATAAAGCACTGTGATTGTATAATTAAAGCACTGCTGGTATATAATAAAAGCACTAGTTCACAGGTTCGCAAATAAGGACATGGCTCTCATTTGAACCCATCCATCCATATATATATATATGGGTGGGTTCACATTGGAACCAATCCTTGTGTGGGAACCTAGAAACCTACTATGTTACATAGGATGTGATGATATTTATGAATCATGTACATGCTAATAATATAATAGAAAAAATCAAGGGAACATAAAAACAGCAATGTGAAAATATAAAAAGCATTTTGCACTATTTAAATTAGCATCACATATAATGTAATATAGCGATTCCTAAGTTCCCACCTAGGGATTTGGTTCTAACATGATCCTAATCCTATATATATATTTATTAAATACATGAATGCAAGATTAAACCTACTCTAGCAAATAGATAAAATGGAGGGTTTTCTCCCAACAATCACTAAATTTAACATCTTAAGTCAGACACTGGTTAATTATAAGCGATGTCCGCTTCTAATTTATTTCCAATCACACCCTTCTTCTCGAGTTCTTGTCTTTTTCTCTCTTATATATATCAAAACCTTCAACAACCTAACAAGTATCATAGAAAAGAGCAAAGTGAATATGCTTATTAAAATAACAAAGTGCAAGACCTCCATTTTCCATGTATATCAATGCTCATGCGGTGTATAGGAACGTTCTTCAATGAATAAGGGTATATATACATCTTCCTTCATGTCGATCACCACACAATACACTGGATAGCTTTAATTTTGATATTAACGATCACATCTTCTACAACTCCCTTAGGACGAACTATAGCTTGATCCACCAACCTCAACGTCGTTTGAGTCATTCTCATCATTACAAAGCCTAAATTACGGAATGTAGTCAATGACGTGATATTTATACTCGACCCCAAATAATAAGAAGATCTTCGACTACCAAACTCTTCTACATTTCATGGAATCATTTAACCACCGGGGTCCACTTTTTTCTTAGGAAGTTTAGACATAAGAATATATTCCATGGCTCATCAACCTCCCTTCTATAAATCACTTCACTGCACACGCATGTTGCTACTTAATGTAATATAGTTACATGACTCTTTTGGGTTCATCTTTGTATCACATTAAAATTCTCCCTTCTTTCTTGGTCCACCAATTGTCTTCCCCAATTGCCCGAATTTACGTATCTTATTTCTTCAAATGAGCTCCCATGGTCTTATTCAAAGCCATCATTTTATAAACAACAACATCTAATTTTAGCTCCTTCCTTAGAAAATGTTGAGATGAATCTTTCATGAATGCATATAAAATTGCCCCAAGCAATTGCTACTTTTCTTTGACAATCTCACCATTCACAACCTTAAAGTCCATAGGAGGGTGAAGCACGTTATTAGTATAACCATAAAACAAGTTCTCATGGTTGAGATAATTCAGATAAAATACTCCTCGATTATTGTTGAATTATCACCCCACATCATTTGATTCTAATGGATTCGACAGTCAATTTCTATTATTCATCACTTCTCCACCAGCTCTTGAGTTCAATTGATTTGTTAAAATTTCCCATTGTGCAACAATTTCTTTGAGAGAACTTTCACCTTGGATGCTCATTTAAGATTAGACCTCTTAAAAGGCCATTGATAATTAGTTATAACCATGTATTCAATAAGTTCAAATGCTTCACCCACACTCTTACAAATTAAAGAGCCTCTTACAGTCGCATCGAGAAAAGCACAAGTTTATCCCTTAACAATTAAGCTTTATCTGGAAGAAAGAATATTGTTCTATGTTCGGAAGATTTTATCGATGACACCTTAAAATAAGCCCTCGGATCTTTCATAAACTTCATACAATTCCTCCAAGTCCAATTTCCTAAATATCGTTATCTTTCTCGTCAAGTGCATTGTCTTTTCTGGATGGAATTTCTTTAGAAGAAACTTCTCCTCCAACTCATTGAATGTTATTATTTCCCCATCATCAACTAATATTAAGCAATGACTTGCCTTATTCATAAAAGACAATGAGAATAAGAGTAGACACAAAACAACATGAGTTACACCATTTTCTTTTTATAAATTGAACACTTATTGAAAATGTGCAAGATGTCGAGGTCCTCGAATGAGTTACCCCCCAAACTACTCTTAAGAAATCATTTGAATTAAAGAATGCTTGATTCGTAATTATTGGATTGAAAAGGAATTTGAGACATTCATTCATAAGACTGGTTCCTCATTTGATGGAAATTATCATGAATGGGAGGATGTGGAGTCACTCGACCATCAAGACCTCGCTTGCGCTCGACCATCGGGACCTCGCTTGGCTTGGGCGCACCGCTCCCTCTCTCATTCAACTCTCACTGTTTCTCATTCCAACTCTTCTCATCATGCTTGCTCGGCTCATTCTCTTTGTTGTTATACTCTCTAGATTGCTTTATCTTCATCTTCTAACATGTTCTTGATGGCCATTGACTCGCACACATCCATCATCACCTTCGACCATGGTTCTATTTGCTGCTTTCAAACTTCTAGTGGTTTCTTCAAGATATGGATCAAAAGTCACTAACGATCCCTTGTGAGAATGAGTAAACATGCACTACACACAATCAACCAACAACACCAATGTAACAAAATTAAAATAAAAATCTTTAAACTAAAATCTAAACAACTTATCCAAATATTAGTACTAGATTCTAGTCCCCGACAACAACTCCAAAAATGTGTTCGCCTCTTTTTTAACTCTGTAAGTGTACTAGTTATCAAATATAATAGTGGCAAGCTTGTATTCCACAAAGACTAAATTAGATAAATCACCTCAAGTTTAATAGTTATGGTTATATCTATAGAATAAAATAAAGATGGTTGAATTAATTGAACTAAATAACATAAAATAGTAAAAACACTTGAAGCCGTAAGAGTAGACAAAGGATGAGGATGATTCCAAGATAATGGTTTTAATTTGACAACTCTTTTGTTTATGATAAATTACCTTTATTAAAAGTTCATCCTATAAATCATCCTAAAAATCATCTATCACTCTCGGTTCAATAAGTGTATATTTGTACACTCAATTACCCATGTACCTTTATTTCAGTCGAGATCATGTACAGTTGAAAATAGTTCCTACTCTCAATAGTTTCATTGGATAATTATACACCCTTTCAGTATATATGCAAACTATATACCACAATTATCTTATTGCCTAAAATTGTTTCTTCCACATATTGATTCAATACTTGCAACAACATGTAAAAAAATTGATCAAATGTCAGACACATATTCAAAATAAGATAACTGAGTAGGAATAAATATTAACAAAAGAAATATTAAGATATCATAACTTAACAATCATCAATCTAATCTCATGTTTGGAATCCGATAGGGCGAGAACGAATCTGGCCTGGAATGGGTAGATCTGTCTTGGGGCTAGGTTTAAAAGGGGTAACTGAGGAATTCACACGAAACCCAGAACTGGGCTAGACTTCCCTGACGGATCAGATGGATCTCCTCTTGAAGGAATTCACACGGAACTGACACGCCAGTCCAGAATCTGAGAAGGAATAGCTCGGGATGAGTTAGAGGCTATAAGCCCAAGCTTGGCCAAATAAAAGGAAATGAAGATAGTATGCCTTCGCATGAAAGACCTGGCGATTGGAGAATTGCTCAGCTCAGGAATCATGATCCTGGATAGGAAGAGAAAACATGACCAAGACAGGCCTAGTCTTTTGACACCCGATAAGGAGACAAGTGGGACCACTTGTCAGAATCGGTTGCGTAACAACCCTTGGTTCTCGCCATGTGCCCCTGAGACCCCGGCTGGGGTCCCCACCATAGAAAAAGCTATAAATATTCCAGCCTTGGGGCTGAAAAAGGTATGTCTTCTAAAACATTCCTTATTATTTTCTGGAAAAAACCTCAATGCTTACTAACTTAAGCATCAGAGAGGTTTCCATCGGAAAACCACCGGTGGTCCTTTCTAACCCTTGTTTGTGGTGTAGGTTTGGAAGGTCTTCCTGGTTCTCAGCTTGTTCCCGGAGTGATCTACATTCTGGTCGGAACAAATTGGCGCTGTCTGTGGGAAATCGATCGAGCTAAGACGTGAGGATGACTTCGGACGGTTTGAAGCGAAGTTTGATAGGGGAGTTGGGTGGCACTCCGAGTTCCGCCATGCATGCTTACACACAGCAAGCACCAAGATCATCATCGATACCAGATGCAACGGGATCGGCCATGGCAGCTCCGCCGAGCTCCACACCACCGCCTCCGAGGGGGCCTGCTGTGGCTGTGGGTGTCTCTCTCAATGAATCGCTTCTAACACAGCTGTCAGAGTTGATCGGCAAAGCTGTGGAGGCGACGGTCGAGAAAAAATTTGTGGAAATGGCAACGCTGCTGGCTACTAGTACACTGCCGGCGCGGGCAATCCCGACGGCGGAAACAGAGCCACTGCACGCTCGGCGTACGGAGCGAGTACACCAGCCAGACAGAGAAGAGCATCTTGCCACATCTGACGGCGACACTGCCAGCCAGGTTAACCCCGGCCTGGCTGAGCAGATGCAAAGCCTGCAGAAAGAGGTGCGTGAATTTAGGAAGAAGATGGTGGGTGCAGGTGCGACGCCGGTACGGCGAGGCACCCCGTTTATGGAGGAGGTCATGCGCGATGACGTCCCAACGTCCTATCGTTCCTTGGGTTTTGAATACAACGGGACGACGGATCCAGCAGACCACCTCAACCGTTTTGAGATAGCAGCGGCGCTGCACAAATTTTCCGATTCAGTTATGTGCTGGGTCTTTCCAATGACCTTTACCAAATCGGCACAGCTCTGGTTCAGCCAATTGCCGCCGAGATCTATCAGCAACTTTGATGAATTCAGCTCGGCCTTCCTACATCAGTTTACGAGCTGTAGGAAGTATCAAAAAATGCCGCTC
>BMAC01000965.1:281986-348008 GCA_014905375.1 Phtheirospermum japonicum | reverse complement strand
TCTTTCAGTCGCTGGTAGTAAAGCCAGCGTTGAAGTTTGGAGAGCTCTTGGAGAGAGCTGAAAAATACATCCACTTAGAAGAAGCCTTGAAACTCAAGGATGACGGGTAAAAGAAGAGAGAAAGGTATGACAGGGACGATAGGGTCGCGACAAAAAAGCCCAGGCAAGAGCTGTCAATGGGTAGACCTCGATTTGATAAGTATACTCCCCTGGCGACACCTCAGGGCGAAATACTGCAGGTAATAGAGCGCCACCCAGAGCTCAAGTGGCCTAAGACGTACTCACAGAAACCAAGAAAAGAAAGGACAGATCGTTTCTTTCGCTTCCATAATGAGTATGGGCACAATACGGATGAATGCACACACTTGAAGGACGAATTGGAAAGAATGGTTCAGGCCGGACATTTGAAGGAATATGTCCGAATGAGAAAAGATGAAGCCAGAACAGGAAAGAAAAATTATGACCGATCTCGGCAAAGCAGAGGAGATCAGGATAGGATGCGAGCAGAAGGGAAAAGATCTGACCAGACCCAGGTCATTCACGGAGAAATCCAAATGATCACAGGAGGAGAGATGGATGAGCACTCTAAAAGAGCGCAGCACAGTTATGTCAGGGCTGCCAAGGACCTGATCAGGACACCCCAAGAGGTCGGGCAATTGGCATCTGCCCCGAACATCTGCTTTAGCGCAGAAGACTGCGATGGAATATTGGCTCCACAAATGGATGCCCTGGTCATAACAGCCACTATCGCTAACTACAATGTACGCAGAATTTTCGTGGATACAGGGAGTTCTGAGGATATCTTATTCTTTGGTTGTTTCAAGAAGCTAAGATTGGATGTCGATCTCGAAGATGTGACCACGTCCCTGGTAGGGTTCGCGGGAGGTGCTCTAAAGCCGATAGGAGCGGTTAGGCTCCTTGTAACTTTAGGAGAGGAGCCATATCGTGTAACCCAGATGGTGCATTTTTTGGTGGTAGACGCGCTATGTTCGTACAATGTCATGCTGGGCCGACCCTCTTTAAGTCAGTTCCAAGCTGTAATCTCGGTCTTCCATATAAAAATGAAATTCCCTACTGAGGAAGGAACCGGCGAGGTGAGGGGAGATCAGTATGCCTCACGCCAGACGTATGTGGAGTGTATACGGTGAAACGACGAAGAAAGGGTGAGTAAAAGGGCTCAGACAGAGCAGCCGCAGCAAGAACTGGCAAGAAGAAAGGAAGGGTTAATGCTAGTAGAGGTCGTTCCAGGCGATACAAGCAGAACTCTTCGTGTGGGCACGACGCTTAGTCCAAGGGTTTTGACAGACCTGGTAGCATTGCTAAGAGAGAGTGCGGATGTTTTTGCTTGGTTCTACCAAGATCTGGTAGGGATAGACCCTGAGATCACTGAACATCGCCTCAATATTCGCCCCGACATGAAGCCGGTTAAGCAGAAAAAACGCAATTTCGGACCAGAAAAAGAGGCCATTATAGAAGCAGAGGTAGAGAAGCTCTTGAAAGCGGGGCACATCCAGGAAATATAATTTCCAGAATGGCTTTCTAATGCGGTGCTGGTCCCAAAGACATATGAATGGCGGATGTGCATCGATTTTCGAGACCTGAATCGCGCCTGTCCAAAAGACCATTATCCGTTGCCAAGAATTGACCAGCTCATGGACTCCACTTCTGGTTGTGAGCTCTTGAGCATGATGGACGCCTCGCAGGGATACCACCAGATCAGGCTAGATAAAGAGGATTGGAAGCGCGTCAGCTTTATAACTCCGAAGGAGACGTATTGCTATGTGGTCATGCCCTTTGGCCTTAAAAATGCAGACGCTACCTACCAGCGATTGGTGGATAAAATGTTCAAGAATCAGCTCGGCCGAAATATGGAGGTGTACGTGGATGACATGTTAGTCAAAAGCATAAGGGCAACATCACATGTACACGATCTAAGGGAAACCTTTGATACTCTGCGAAAGTACAAGATGAAGCTCAACCCAAAGAAGTGTGCATTTGGAGTCAGAGCTGGAAAATTCTTGGGTTATATGGTCACTGAAAAGAGTATTGAGGCTAACCCTGAGAAAGTGAGGGTCATTATGGAAATGAGCGCGCCTAGGAATGTGAGGGAGATGCAATGCTTGACAGGACGAATCAACGCCTTGAGCAGGTTTGTGTCCAGGTCTGCGGAAAAGAGCTTGCCATTTTTTCAAGCCTTAAGAAAGAAGGCTAGGTTTCAATGGAGTGATGAATGCGAGGAGGCCTTCCGATTGCTGAAAGAGTGTCTAGCTAGCATGACCTTGCTCACAAAGCCCGTCCAAGGGGAGCCCCTGGTACTATATCTATCTGTAGGACAACAAGCGGTCAGCTCTGTCCTAATCAGGGAGGACGGCAAAATACAGAGGCCAGTATATTTTTGGAGCAAGGTCTTACATGCAGCAGAGGTTAGGTATGTAGAGGTGGAAAGGGCAATGCTGGCCCTAGTTGGAACCGCTCGGAAATTGCTACCATACTTTCTCTCTTACACAGTCATGGTGCGAACTAATCTCCCATTAAAAAATATAATGGACAAACCAAAGGCATCAGGGAGGCTAGTCAAGTAGATCATAGAGCTGAGTGAGTTTAATATTGCATTAGAGGCCAGGACAGCAATTAAGGCTCAAGCTTTAGCTGATTTTATGCAGGAAATGACTGGTCCCCCTGATGAGCTGAAGGAATGGATAATCTTCACTGATGGCTCTGTTTGCAATCAGGGCTGCGGGGCGGGAATTGTCCTAATAGACCCGACAGGCATGTCTGCTGAATTTGCCGTACAATTAGATGCAACGTTCTCTAACAACACCGCCGAGTACGAGGCCCTTTTGAGAGGGATTCAGATGGCAAAAGATTTGGGGGCAGAACGGCTCAGTGCTAGGGTAGACTCGCAGCTTATTTGCAAGCAAAATAGTGGAGAGTTTGAAACAAGAGAGGAAAATATGCAAAGGTATTTAGCCATATTTAGAGAGCTATCCAGGGGGATGAAAGAATTAACAGTCCTCCAGATTCCTAGAGAGGAGAACGGGCGCGCTGATTTCTTGGCAAAGGTGGCAAGCTCAGCTGCAGTCTGTTATGAGCGAACGATCACCCTATTGAAGGTAGAGGGGGAGTTCGGGGTTGAGAAGGTCTGCGCGATTACTGAGCAGGAGGACTGGCGCTCCCCCATAAAGAGGTATCTCGAGCAGAAGGTCTTGCCAGAAGAAAAGAGGGAAGCAGCGAAAATACGAAACAGGTCTGCTAGATTCTGCTTGATCAAAGGAGAACTGTTCAAGAAAGGATTTGGTCAACCTCTTTTGAGGTGCTTAGGACAAATGGAAGGAGCTCTGGTGCTCAGGGAAATACACGAGGGTTGTTGTGGGAATCACATGGGGTCCAGAGCTCTGGCTAGTAAGGTATTAAGGGCTGGTTATTTTTTGCCCTCGTTGAGGAAAGAGGCGGAGATCTTTGTCAGAAAGTGTGAGAAATGCCAGAAGATGGCTCCTCTGATCCATCAACCAGCAGAAAAGTTGTTAACAATGAGCTCTCCTTGCCCTTTTGCGAAATGGGGGATCGACTTAGTCGACCCGTTTCCGATGGCTCCTGCCCAGAAAAGGTTTCCAATTGTAGCCATCGACTATTTCAGTATGTGGGTCGAGGCAGAAGCCCTGGCAAAAATAACTGAAGAAGCGGTAATGGGGTTTATATGGAAAAACGTGGTCTGTCGCTTTGGTGTGCCGAGGGTGCTGATATCGGATAATGGTACCCAGATCACAGGAGCCAAAATCAAGGCTTGGTGCGTTAAGATGAAAATTCAAAAGCACTTCACATCGGTGTATCATCCGCAAGCAAATGGCCAGGTAGAGGTAACCAACCGCATTCTTGTCCAAGGCCTTAAATCATGATTAGAAAGATCTGGAGGGAAATGGGTGGAAGAGCTAAGCGCAGTACTTTGGGCATATCGAACGAACCCTAAGGAAAGCACGGGCGAAACTCCCTTCAGTCTTGTATACGGCATGGATGCCGTGGTCCCCGCGGAAATCAGTCTGGAGACTCATCGAATACAGAGTTACAACGAAACCCAGAACAAAGCACTGATCCAAGATGCCTTGGATTTAGTTGAGGAAAAGAGAGAGCAGGCGGCAATGCGAATGGAGCATGTGCGAGGGAGGATCAGGGCAGCTTACAATATGACAGTTCGAGAAAGGCGTTTCCAAGTAGGAGACCTGGTCCTCAAAAGAGCTGACTTGAGACAATCTAAAGGAAAATTAGACGCCACATGGCAAGGACCTCTCCGAGTCATTCAGACCTTACATGGAGGCGCTTACAAATTAGAAGAGCTAGACGGCACAGCAATACCCCGCGCTTGGAATATTGTTAATTTGCGAAAGTTTTATACGTAATCGTAGTCTTTAACGTTTGTTTATTTATGAAATAAAACTGAAGGTTTATCCTCGCTAGGTTATTAATGTGTTTGCATCAGATTACGCCAGAAGTGGCCAAGGGCAGATGCCCATAATATTGGCAGACCTTCCTGTTAGTTTGAGCTAACATTCGTTGAAAATTGATTCCTATGATTCTTTCTGATCGGATTACTGGTACAATCGTTACGCTAGAATGAGTCCCAAAAGTCATTATTAGCAAAGCGTTACCCTTTTATTTCAGATTGTTAATCGGGAAAGATGCTTACAAAAACAAATACTGAAACACGGGGCGATATCTTCCAAAGAATTACAATGATAATTGCCAGGTACAAATTGCAAACAGCAGAATACAAGGAAAGGCCTTAAGATGGAGGTGCATAGGCAAGAAGTTGACGGAGTCGCTGGATTTCTTCCTCATTTTCCAGAAGACGGACACGATACCGCTCCGTTACTTCCACGGCGATGTCCCAGTTACTGTACAAGTCAGAATTCTCGTCTTCTAGTTCACGAATGAGTTACTGCAGTCGATGCCGTTCGTGGCAATACTGCAGCTTTCTCTCAGTCAGCTTTTCCACACGGTCCTGCAACTCGGTAACTTCTTTCCAAAGTCGATCCCTTTAAAGAAGTAGTTCTCTATGCTCCTCGACGGAAACATGGTTGGAGGATGAAGATGACGCCATCATGAGGGGAACACATATGAAGGGATAGGTACCAATATATAAAGAAGTAGAAGGCGGGAAAATACACCAAGTTGGCGCGCAAAAAGCTTGGATTGGGATTTCCTCGATTTGCGAAACCCTAAAAATCCTGACACGATGGTCAAAGATGATTTTTTTTTAAACCAGGCCTGGAGGATGCCCATGATATTTACCGACCTGATTGCCGGCTTAAGCCAGGATTGGCTAAGGACGGATGTCCTCGATTTCCCGACCTGATTGTCGGTTTAAGTCAGTATTGGCTAAGGACGGATGTCCTCGATTTCCCGACCTGATTGTTGGTTTAAGCCAGGACTGGCTAAGGACGGATGTCCTCGATTTCCCAACCTGATTGTCAATTTAAGCCAAGATTGGCTAAGGACGGATGTCCTCGAATTCCCAACCTTATTGTCGGCTTAAGCCAGGATTGGCTAAGGACGGATGTCCTCGATTTCCCGACATGATTGTCGGGACTGGTTGGGACAGACGTCCTCAGCTTCCCTGATCTGATTGACATTTGAAAACACAGGGTCTAAGGATGGATATCCTTGATAGAGCCTGGTCTGGTTGGAAACTCAGTCCTAGTAGTTTCTAACCTTGAATGATAGTGCGGAAAAAATGAAATCCGAATACGAGGAACAAATTTGGGGTTTCAGTACAAACCCTAAAAACACAACCGCTCGAGTATGAAATGCGATTAAAGGGTGGAAATCTAGAGAATACAAAACACAAGAACAATTCAACAGAAAGGGCACGAAAAGATAAAACACTTCCATTTCATCAATAAATTCTGGAAATACATGGCACACCTAAAAGGGTTTAACAAATTTTTGGACTACAGAAATTCGGGATATAGCAGAAATCATTATTGAGAGGATCCCCGATTCGAAGCCAAAGCACGGCGAACTCGCTAGAGATCACGCTCAGTTTCATGCAGGCGACGGCAATACTTATCTGATCGCTCGGCAAGTGCGTGAGCTTCGCCGGCGGCAACGGTGAGACGGTTAACGGATTCGATCAGATTCGCCCTTTCCTCTTGCATTTGACGGTGGATCTGGCGAAGCTCAGACCACTCCCTCTTATAGTGGCGTTTTTTCTCCCTCTTCCTGTCCAGTAAATGATAAAGATAGCCGATCTTTTCTTTCAGTAGGACCAGTTGGTCGGAGAGCTTGAATTTCTCCACAACTAGGGCAATATTCTTCCTTTTAACGGTCTCAATTTCTTGGAGAAGAGGGGAAGAGGCCATGGAAGATGCTTAAAGTATTACGAATGTGCAAATGCAAGCTCAGGAAATTTCTAAGCACAGGAATTTATGAAGACGCAGGCTTGATTTTAAAGAAAAGAAATCACGTGCTAAGGAACATGCAAAACTAGGGTTTCCTGAAAACAAGGAAACCCTAGGATCTCAACAGTCGCTACGAGACAACGAAATATTTATTTATAAAAGAAATTATTAAGTCCAGCACATATTACGGATAAGTACAAAAATTTGCGACAGTTTAAAGAAAAGCCACACAGGCTAGCATACAGATCTGGTCAAATAAGCAAAAGCAGATTCGGCGGTGCAAGCAGATCAACACGAGCTCAATCCTCAGCTCCTCATCACATCTGCTCTGGAGCTTGGGATGACTCAGTAAAATCCTTTGCAAATTGAGTCGACTCCTGCAAGTCGCCTAAGTTGGCGAAAGTTGGAGAGTTAGCCACAACCATCACCAACTTTTGTTCGAGAGGAGGAGAAGAGGCTGAGCTGGAGGAGAAGAAGGTCTGGCGAATGTGCTCGGCAAATTCCATGTCGTCCATCAAGTGTAAGCGGTCATCTTCAACGACATGGGTGAAAGATGTGGGTTGTTCTGAGTCTCCAGTGATGGGCGCTTCCCTATCAAAGGGGAGTTCTAGATTTTCAGACACCCATTTAGCATGAGCGTCCACGCCCAAAAGGAAGAAAGCCTCTGCCTCTGGCACCAGCAAATCATACAGGTCTACGGATCCCAGAAAAGCTCGACGGGTAGTGGCTCGGGTCAGCTGTATCGAGCGCTGACCCTCCTCGGAATTCAAGAACCCGAGTCTCCCTTTCATCTCCCCCTCAGTCAGGCCTTCGACTTTTCCCTCCGCCAGACCTTCGGCCTTTCCCTCTGCCCGAGCTTCCGCGGTCTTTTCCTTGACCTCCTTGACCTCTTGTTCCAAGAGGACGATTTGAGCATGCTTCTTGGCGTCGGAGTCAATCAATGTTGCCACCGCTGCCTTAGCAATTAACAGCTCTGCCCTCGGCAGCTCCAAATCTGTGTGGAAACCATGGTTCAGAGCCAGCAGTTCCTGCTTTTGCCTCTTTAGGGTCTCCACTTCTTTCTTCAGATCTGCCTGAAGTAAGGAGCCTCGGACTCTAGCCAGCAGAGAGGCCTTACACACCACCGCCTGAGGAGCAAAAGGATAAGAAATATGAGTAGGAATCTTGCCACAAAGTAAAAGGCAAAAGCACGAGAAGAGGATTTAACCTGCGCTTCTACTTGACAGAAGAATTCCAGAAGCTCCGGATCGGACATCTTGTCCATAAAACGGCGATCAGCGGAAGGAGCTAGCCCCATCATATACTGCCTGGCCACCTTGCCAGGACAGTTTAACACAGACCTGTTAAAGAAGGTCTGGTTAGGGAAAGAGGGCACCTGGGGATTTACCGCAGGAATGTCTTCGGTCCCAGTTGTTTCTTCCCTTCTCCTCTTCCGCCGCTGCAACTGTTAGCTTTCTTCGGGGTCCTCGGGGATTGGAGCGGCTGGAGCGTGTGTTGCTTGTTCGGGGGCGATCTTCCCCGATGGGTCTGCAGACCTCAAGGGAATAGCTGTGGTCGGAGCTGCGTGTTCCTGCCCATGTGGCTGACTGCTGAGGGTGGGCAGAACTTCCACCTCGTTGGTGGTGGGAGAAGCCCTGGACAGTTCCCCCAGGGGACTTTTCTGGCCCCCTTTCGTGGCTTTCCTGGCTTTCTTGGCGGCGAGGCGCGCTTGCAACATTTTTCCTGCGGGCAAGAGCCAAAAAAGGTAAGGAACGATAAAAGGCACGAGTAACCTTAAGTAATAAATCATGTGGGAAATATACCGATATGGGGAGGAAGGGGCCCGTGCCCTTGATGGTTGTTGAAGAATTTTAGGAGTTTGGGCTTGAGGATTTTGGTCAGGTTAAAGGGGTTCTGATTAAGAGTGGCGAGCACCTCCTCCAGATGTGCGGATCGGTGGCCTTTTGGTAAACGCATCTGGGGAGGTAAAGAGCTGATGGGTATGGCAGGAAAGTCCCAACCCCCTGGGCCCTGGACGAAGAAGTACTTCTTTTTCCAAGCTTTATGGGACGAGGGTAAACCGGTCAGGAAATGGACGTCAGCCCGGCCCGAGAGGTAGAAGAAACCAGAAGCGCTCTTCCCTTGGAATAAGGAAAGAAAGAGCTGAGCTGTTGGCGTTATGCCGGCATACTGGGCTGCTAAATGGAACCCCGCCATAACACGGAAATCGTTGGGTAAAAACTGCTGTACCGGAATTTGGTACAGACGGGAAATGGCGACTATAAAAGGGTGGACCGGCAGGCTTAAACCGGCGTGGAATTGGTCCACATAAAAGGTCAAATGTCCGGCGGGGGGAGAGGAAGCCCTCTCACTCGGCGCCGGACTGGTAAACGTAAAATCATTAGAAATTAAAAAGGTGGAGCGGATCTCCCTAAGGGTCCTGTTACTCACTATGGAAACTATGTTGTCCGACGGGGGAGGGGCAAGAATCGCCGGAGGTCTTTCTATCGGGGCCACCGGAGGCAACTCCGGCGAAGAAATATTTACAGAGGATGTGGAGTTATCCAGCGAGGTAGATGAATTACCTTCGCCGGAACCTGATTCAGAAGATGAGGCTGACATAATTAAGGAAAATACGATGTATAAAAGGGGGAGAAGGAGTACCTGATTATTTGGTTACCGGAGGAACGGGATGAAAATGGACGAAGATCGCTGGAATTACCGGAGTTATTAAAGAGAAAAAGAAGAGGAGGAGGACTTAAGAGTTTGAGAGAGATGGAATTTGAAAAGTAAGACAGAAAAGGAAATTTGGAGGGACAAAAGGAAGTTGATAATTTTTGAAAACGAAAATCGAGGGAATGAGATTTGATGGGATCCCCACATTAAATTCACACGGCACACTATGAGCTGAGATGGAATATCAAGCGTACTAAGTCAAATCACACTCCACTTGTCAGAGACGTGGGAATAAGGACCGTTTTAGGAAGATGAGGCGGCGTCACTAATGCTAATAATTGGGTTTGTTTGACAAGCGGATATCTCGGGATTCGTACCAGTACGAGAAGCACTAAAAGACGTGGGACCGACCCATATAAAGGCGCGAATAAATGACCTTACAGCTCTACCCGTACCATTTCGGGGGGAGGAGTTGATAGGGCGAGAACGAATCTGGCCTGGTATGGGTAGATCTGTCTTGGGGCTAGGTTTAAAAGGGGTAACGACTCTACCCAGACCTGGGCTAGACTTCCCTGACGGATCAGATGGATCTCCTCTTGAAGGAATTTACACGGAACTGACACGCTAGTCCAGAATCTGAGAAGGAATAGCTCGGGATGAGTTAGAGGCTATAAGCCCAAGCTTGGCCAAATAAAAGGAAATGAAGATAGTATGCCTTCGCATGAAAGACCTGGCGATTGGAGAATTGCTCAGCTCAGGAATCATGATCCTGGATAGGAAGAGAAAACCAGACCAAGACAGGCCTGGTCTTTTGACACCCGATAAGGAGACAAGTGGGACCACTTGTCAGAATCGGTTGCGTAACAACCCTTGATTCTCGCCATGTGCCCCTGAGACCCCGGCTGGGGTCCCCACCATGGGAAAAGCTATAAATATTCCAGCCTTGGGGCTGAAAAAGGTATGTCTTCTAAAACATTCCTTATTATTTTCTGGAAAACACCTCAACGCTTACTAACTTAAGTATCGGAGAGGTTTCCACCGGAAAACCACCGGTGGTCCTTTCTAACCCTTTTTTGTGGTGTAGGTTTGGAAGGTCTTCCTGGTTCTCAGCTTGTTCCCGGAGTGATCTACATTCTGGTCGGAACAGAATCAAAGTGATTTAGCCGGAAATGGTTATAAAAAAATATAATTCTATGTTTTTGCAACAGGATCAAACTAAATACAAATTCAAAAGGAGAAGAGATAACCTGCTCTGAGTTGTGTGAATTTCCATGGCCTCCGTCGCCTCCTCTCGTCTTGTGGATGGAGGGATGTCACTCATTTATCTCGTGGCTCCGAATCTCCTTCAATATGGTCAATTTTACATGATATATGATCTATTATTTGATATCCCAGCTCTGGATGTGTTTAAGGTATTTATAAAACTCCAAAACCATAACATTTGACCTAAAAACACAGTGATCGATGATTTCTTAGCACTCTAAGAAATCATCTACGCAATAATACGAAGTCGATTGTAGAGTGGTAAGTTGAATTCCGAGTCGTGTCTCTCGAGGATTGATGTTATCAGCAATCGGTGTTTCTAGTTAATCTCTTGTTAATCTAAATTACACTAATTTACTCTAAGAAAACAATAAGTCATTAGGTTGGGTTTGAGTTTTTAAATTCTAATGCTTGAATTGAAATGGAGACTTTGAAAACACTAACTAAGGAAAAAGATTAAGGAATATTAATTGCTTGCTTGAAAGTAACTAGTTAAAGGAAATTAATTAAAACCTAATTAAAAACTTTTAATAAATTAAAGACTACTTAAGTAGGGGAAGCTTGCAAGTTTTTCAAAGTGAAAAGGGAGGGAAAGTCATAGATTTAAAATTTAAAAGAGAACTCATGGTCAAAGAGCATTAAATATGGAGAAGTCAAATTAATCTAAGAGGAAAGTCCCATTTGTCTTTCCATGACCAAAGGTTTGTTAGCCAAATGGGGTAAAAAGCTTCAAAGGAGATGCTTCAATGGAGTTTTTGCAAAAAGAAGACAAAAGGCTAGAAGATTAAGTTGAGGAGTTTAAATGCAAGGAGAAACAACACAAACTAAAACCTAACAACCAACACAGAATCAATAACAACAAACAACACACAATCGAAAAGAGAAATATCACTACCAAATTTCATTCCAAACCAAAGCTTCAAGGTTTAGCTAGTATCTTCAAAAGCTAAAGAAAGTCTTCACCACAGGAACATCTACAAAAGATGGAGATGCCACCTTCTCCAACAACTCACTTTGAAAATCTAACACTACTTAACTAGACTACTTTAAGGATTTCTAAGCTAAGGTTCTAAAATTCAATGGAATAGTTGAGGCTTGGGTGATATTGAACAAGCTCAAAAATCAGCTAAGAGTGGATAAGGTGGTTGGGGAAAAAGCTGGGGTTTATATAGAGGGTCGCAGGAGAAAAATCATTAAATGGCCAAAAAAAACCAAAATTTCCTGCGATGCATTCGATCGGACTGAGTTCTAGTCGATAGACTGCCTGTCGATCGGGCTGAGTTCCAATTGATAGACTGCCTGTCGATAGGTAGGTGGGCAGCCGATCGACTGGTGTCTGCTCAGATGGAACCAGCCTCAGTCAAGTAGTCGATTTGGGCTAAGGCAGTTGATCGGCTAGCATGACAGTCGATCTGGGCTGCTTCCGGCTCGATCTTCTCATTTTTAACTCCAGAACGTCCGTCGGACGTCATTTTTGTTTGCACTATGTTCCCTTGCATGTATTCACTTGTCTGTTCCATAGCTAGTCGATCGGAATACCATAAGCGTGCACGGATCCTGCTTAGTCATTCTACGGCCAAAAATATAAAACGAGTGAAAATCTATAAAAAACGCAATAGAAACCGCGTAAACGCTACAAAAGCTAAGACTAACAAAATAGGTCCTAATCGACTCCTAACACCCATAAATGTAAGCGAAACACATGCAATCACGACATAAAAATGTAACAAAAACACGTACAAAAATGTGCAAATCAACCACCCCACACTTAGAATAATTTCTTGTCCTCAAGCAAATTCAGTCTAGAATTACGAAACTAACCCCCAGATGATCCTAAACTAATGCACAATAACCTAATTCGAGATGTCGCATGCTACAATACTTGTTAGCTTGATCAAAAATGACGACAAGGATGCATTGACAAAGAAAGTTTAGATTGACTCTTGGAACTTAAAAGTACTAGATAACCCTCCAAGTAGGTCCCCCCGTCTTTGCCCCGGCTAAGGTCTATCCATGCTCGAACCGTTAATAGCTCACTACTAGCCCCAATCATCTGAAACTCTCTTTAACAATCAAAATTTAAAAAAAAAAGGAAAAGAGAAATGTGCAAGGGTTGGCCATTTATTACGTAATAACTTCAAGGACTTATATCGTATCCTTGTTTATTCATTATTTATTTTTTTGTATTTTTGTTTTTATTATTTTTCTTATATACAATACAAAGAGGTTTCAATGACTCCGATCACTCATTGCTACTAGCAACTTACAATATTTTCGGTCGAGCACATCGAGCAATTGATGACTCCCAACTTAGAAGAAAAATTACAAAACAAGTCCTATAGAGAATGTTAGATGACGAGGCTAGTTGAGGCACTAGTTCAAAATTGAGCTCAAGGATAGCACTAAGCTAAAGCTGAACAAAGTTTCCAACAAGTTAAGATACATAAGTCCACTACATCCGATTGACAATCTACACTCACTAAACAAATCATCAAAACTGCGTCACTTCGCCAAGGTTCCAAGAAAATATAACACACACACTACTCAAATTATCACAAGCAAGCGTACAAACAACTCAAAAGCCTTAGGTGAACTCTAACCACCCCACACTTAAAACCTAGCAATGTCCTCATTGCAAATTAAGCTAGAAAGTGGTAAAAAGTGTAACGGGAAAAGAAAATGCCCCTATTCTCGAGCTTGTGATGATGACTCGGTCGTGCATAAGTCCTCTCCGGGAGTCGAGGCAAGCTATATATAAGACATGATCAAACGGGGAAAAGTTGCAAAAACAAGCTATACAAAAAGTGAAAATCTTTTTGAGGTTTTCGAAATTTCTATTTTGTTTGGATTTTCTTTTAGGATGATTTTTTTCTTGTAATTTTTTTTTTAGAAAAGGGAGGGGGAATAAAAGAGAATGATGAATCAAAAGCACATTATATACAAAAGTATTTTTATTTATTTATTATTATTATTATTATTTTATTTTTATTTTTTTGGATTTTTCAATAGTTGAGATGAGAAATAAAAGAACAGAATCAAACAATCAGTAAAAGTAAATATAAAACAAAGGAAAATAAAGCAAAAGTCTTATTAAAGCAAATAAAAAGGACAGTTAGGAGAATCATCGATGTCTCCTACGTCGGGGTTTGAGACTGGCTTCCTCGTCTTCGGTCACTCCTCGCATGACCCGCCCTCATCTCCTCGGTAATCGAACCCAATTTGGCGTCGATCCGATCGAGATGTGCAAACACTTGTCGTAGGAACTCGTACCAACTCATGTTGTGATACGAGCCGGTGCTCGGGTCTCCCTCTAGATGCAGGATTGCTGCTTGGCTCGTGCTTGCTCCGAAAATACGTGCCTGAACCGATGTTCGGGGCTTCATCTGATTGAAAAGAGGAGGGGGAATGACGTTCAAGTCGTGGATCAAAAAATTCACCGTGTCCCCTAAAACCGAGAATGTCAACTTCCCATTCTTCACATCTATCAAGGTGTTCGCAGTTTCCATGAATAGTCGTCCAAGCAAGATCGTGTGCTCACGAGTTTTGTTGCTCACTTCTCCAACATCCAAGATCACGAAATCCACGGGGAATATGAGGCCGCCTACTTGCACCAACACATCTTCAACTATCCCCATTGGGTACCAGATTGACTAGTCGGCCAATTGCAAACACATCCTCGTTTTCTTGAGATCGCCCAACTCCAATTGTTTAAAGATGGAGTAGGGAATAAAATTATTCCCCGCGCCAAGGTCTAGCATCCCTCGTGTTTCCTTGCCATTCCCGAGAGTGATCTTTATAAAAAACTTCCCGAATCATCCTACTTAGGTGGAATAGATTTGCTATAAATGATGCTCGCTGCATTTGATATACACACCCTCTTGTTATCCTCGAACCGTCACTTCTTGGATGTAAAATCCTTGAAAAATCTCATGTACACGGGCACGTTTCGGGTAATATCGAGCAAGGGAAGATTGATGTTGAACTTGGACAACATCTTGTATAATTCAAGAAATTGGGCGTCTTGCTTCATCTGTCGGATACGGATCGGATATGGGATTGGGGATTGATACGGCATCGCGGATTTGTGGAGTCCCCCAGTGACCTCGGTATCCTTCACCTCACCACTTGAAGAGAATATGGGTGGGCTAGTAGTGACCACGGGCTCGTCCGGGTCTTGCACGGTCAAATTATATTGAACTTGGAGTGAAAGCAAGGGATCATCATCGGGATGGGCAACCTTGTTATCTACCACCTTGCCACTTCGAAGAATCATCACGGCTTGAGCTTGAACCGGTTGGCTCGGTAGCTTTCCCTTATCGTGGGCCCACTTAATATTGTTAACATCCGTTGTCACTTGCCCCAATTGTGTCTCTAAACTCGCAAGCGGTTTGGTCAATTGTTGGATAGAACCCGAAATTTTGGTCAAGATGAACTCCATGCTTGGTTGGCGTGATGCCGAATGATCTTGAGGAGCCGGAAATGATGCTTGAGGAGGCGGGAAAGGTGGTCTTGCATTAAACAGGACTTGAGGCCGTGATTTTTGCCCTTTTTGCGGCATTGGAGGCTCGGGTGGGTTTAGAGCACTGGTCGTGTCCCTCCACCCAAAGTTAGGGTGGTTCCTCCACCCGGGGTTGTAAGTTTGGGAATATGGATCATAGTGCCGTTGGAACCCACTTCGTTGGGCTTGGTTCAATTGCGAGGTTTGGTAGCCTTGGACCGAGAACGCTTCCCCGTTGAACTCTCTTGGTTGCCCATAAACAATCGGGCACAGACTAGCTCCATAACCCGAGATGTCATGCATGTCTACATCGAAACTGAGTAGGGCTTGGTGAGAGAAGCTACTTGACTTTCGAGTTCGGAAATCTTATGTACCCAATCGGGCTCATCCATCGTTGATACTTCTTTTACTTACTCTTTTCGCTCCAATATACTCATTTGATGATTGTCCGCGGCCATATTAACGAAGATGTCATATAGCTACTTCGTCGAGTGGCTGGCGAGGTTTCCTTCGGCGACATTGTTCACCATGCGTTTAGACGCGAATGTCAAGCCATTGTGGAAAAATTGGTTCAAAAAATCTCCGGTGAACCGATGGTGAGGGCACTTGGTAAGGTAACCCTTCAAATGGTCCCTTGCCTCATAAAAGGTCTCATCGCTTGCTTGACAAAATGAGGCAATCTTCGCTCAGAAGTCGGTCGTCTTGTCTTGGGTGCAGTACTACTCCATGAACTTCTCGCTCACCATGTCCCAATTGGTGAGGGAGTCGGCCGGTAACGTCATTAGCCAATCGACCGCCTTATCTTTCATCGTGTATGGAAAGCATCGCACCTTGATTTTGTCAATATGTATTCCTTGTCGCGGAAAGCTTGACACCATGTAAGAGAAAATTCGAAGGAAGTGGAGAGCATCCTCGTGCGATAAGCCATGGAAAGAAGGTAGCCGATTGAGATCGATCGGCCATAAGTCGTACTCAAGGGCCTCGACACTTAGTCGGAGGCATGAGGAAAACTTGCCCATGTAAGGCCTCTACACCTCCTTGATGCTATTTGTAGAGCCTCCATCGAGAGTGGCAATAGGGTGGCCACCCGAATCTTGCGCTGCATAAGGATTTTCATTTACGGCGGGCATTTGTGGATGATCTTGAGGAATCGAATTTCGGAATCGGAGCACGGGCTGGGTCGGATGTGGGAATTAAGTCTCTTGAAAGTGCGCTTGGTAATGTGGCCTTGGCGCTTGAAATTGAGGTTGAATTGAGCCCCGTTCATGACCGCGTGTTGGTATGGCGGGCCATCTACGATCGGGCCTTGATATTGCGGGCCGTAGAATTAGTTTCCTTGTGACGATAGATTTGAGCACAGAGAGACTTGAGTTGTGGCTCGCGTGTCGGCACACAAACATGGGCCGTGAAATTGGTCGTTCGAGCTTTGGGGGTCTTAGTTTGTGAAACCATTTCCCCCTTGGTCGAGCGGCATTCTGTAAGTGGGTTGAGGACCTTGTAGTGGCGAGTCATGAGGTGATGATGCGGGCCCAAATGATACTTGAAGCGGAGGCATCCCTTGATTGTCGTGTTTATGGGCGGGCGGCGTTGAATTCTCGAATGAGTTGGTCATCGTTTGCTTTTCTAGCAGCGGGGCTAGAATTTGAAGAGGCGGGGCGTCGAATGTGTCCTTAGCTCTCGTGACTCGTGCGTCTCGTCTCAACCTCTCGAGATTGGGTAAAAGTGGGGCCAATTATTGTCCGAGCGATTGCCTACCTTGCATGCACAACACTCAACAAAGGATTATGGGTATCGAATGTAAAATGATAATCTAATCTAACTACTAACTAAGATAACAAGAAGATTAATTAAGAACACCATTAGCCTTAATCAATCCCCGGCAACGGCGCCAAAAATTGATCAATGATTTCTTATCACTCTAAGAAATCGTCTCCGCAATAATACGGAGTCGATTGCATAGTGGTAAGTTGAATCCCGAGTCATGTCTCTCGAGGATTGATGTTATCGACAATCGGTGTTTCTTGTTAATCTAAATTACACTAATTTACTCTAAAAAAGCAATAAGTCATTAGGTTGGGTTTGAGTTTTTAAATTCTAATGCTTGAATTGAAATGAAAACTTTGAAAACACTAACTAAGGCAAAAGATTAAGGAAGATTAAGTGCTTGCTTGAAAGTAACTAGTTAAAGAAAATTAATTAAAACCTAATTAAAAACTTTTAACAAACTAAAGACTACTTAAGTAAGGGAAGCTTGCAAGTTTTTGAAAGAGAAAAGGGAGGAAAGTCAAAGCTTTAAAATTTAAAGAGAACTCATGGTCAAAGAGCATTAAATATGGAGAAGTCAAATTAATCAAAGAGGAGTTAGCCAAAGGTTTGTTAGCCAAATGGGGTAAAAAGCTTCAATGAAGATGCTTCAATGGAATTTTTTCAAAAAGAAGAATAAAAAGCTAGAAGATTAAGTTGAGGAGTTTAAATGCAAGGAAAAACAACACAAACTAAAACCTAACAACCAACATACAAGCAATAACAACAAACAACACATAATTGATAAGAGAAATATCACTACCAAATTTCATTCCAAACCAAAGATTCAAGGTTTAGCTACAATCTTCAAAAGCTAAAGAAAATCTTCACCACAAGAACATCTACAAAAGATGGAGATGCCACCTTCTCCAACAACTCACTATGAAAATCTAACACTACCTAACTAGACTACTTTAAGGATTTCTAAGCTAGGGTTATAAAATGCAATGCAATAGTAGGGCTTGGGTGATATTGAACAAGCTCAAAAACCAGCCAAGAGTGGATAAGGTGATTGGGGGAAAAACTGAGATTTATATAGAGGGTCGCAGGGGTAAAATTGTTAAATGCCAAAATAATTCCAAAATTTCCTGCAATGCAGTCGATCGGGCTGAGTTTCAGTCGATCAGGCTGAGTTCCAGTCGATAGACTGCCTGTCGATTGGGCTGAGTTCCAATCGATAAATTATCTGTCGATAGGTAGGTGGGCAGCCGAAAGACTGGTGTCTGCTCAGACGGACAGTCAAGCAGTCGGTTTGGGCTGAAGTAATCGATCGGCTGGCATGGCAGACGATCTAGGCTGCTTCCGGCTCGGTTTTCTCATTTTCTGCTCCAGAACATCCACCGGTTGTCGTTTCTTGTTCGCGCTATGTCCCCTATGTCTTCACTTGTCCATTCCATAGAGAGTCGATCAGAATTCCATAAGCGTGTGCGGGTCCTGTTTGGTCATTCTACGGCCAAAAATATAAAAACGAGTGAAAATCTGTGAAAAACATAATATAAACCGTGTAAATGCTACAAACCTAAAACTAACAAAATAGGCTTAATCGACTCCTAACACCCATAAATGCAAGCGAAACACATGCAATCACGACACAAAAATGTAACAAAAACATGTACAAAAATGTTCAAATCATACAGCTATAAAATAACTATGTTGTTGCCGCACCCGACCAGCAACTTGGGTGCCACCTCAGGTGTTTACTTTTGCTACTTTGCTGCATGTCACGCCTACTAGCATCCGACTAGCATCTTGGGATTAATCTTGGGTGTAGATCTCTGATCACTATCTGCTCACCACACTTGACCTCAATTTGGGTGTCACCTCGGGTGCACTTACTCAGAAGTCGTGTGGTCTTCTTTTTATGCCCGTTTCAACTCATTTTATATCTTCTTTCATAATTGTGCATCCTTTGGTCACCTAACTTGGGGTTGCTAATGCTCTCGCTCAAAAAAAGCTCCAAAACCTATCATTTTACTATGAAAAAATACAAAAATGAGAAAATCATAGTATTTTCCAAAAAAAAAAATCATAAAACAAGAAAGATCACATAACAAGTAAATGTGTAGCCTTCAAAATTTTATGAAATATACCCTTAGAAACACGTAAGTTTGCATGCGAACAATGATTTCGTAGACCTTCCATGCGCCATACGGCTCGCACAAAGACTCCTAAATCCATCCCAAGCCTTTTCTTCCACTTCGCTCTCTCCAATCCCTGATCAAACTTGCGTTCCCCAAGTGCCATTAAACTGTGGGTCTTTCCAACCAAGAAATACCTGGGATAAAAGAAAGATGTACGAACAAAAATGGAAATAATGAGTTTCTCGTGAGCAATATCAACTACCTAGACCGACCTACTAGTTTTTTACATAAAGACCTAGGTGGGATCTATTCCAAAAGGTATCACCCAACTAGGCGAATTACGGTATATTTAGCTTGGTTGTATAAGTGTAGCATGCGAGGGGGGCTAGCAGAACGGAAAAAACTCAAGGTTATATATTTAATAACGCCACTTCTAGCTACCCTTCTTCCTTTTATCGAGCATAATGATTCGAATCGTTGGTCTTTGATAGGAAAAGTAAGACTGGTTTTCTATTTTCCTCCAGTTTCTCTTTCTGGGTATTCTAACTTTTGAGCTAAAGGGCTTCTTAGGAAGTGAATCAGAATACACCTGGAAAGCTACTTCTTGTCGTTCTTGAAAGATGGAGTAAGGAACTGAAAAAGATGCTTCATTTGGTTCCCTCGGATCGGTTAAATCCAAAATCATAGCCCAAACTCTATCTACTTTAGATACATTAAAGGTGGCTGCTGAATAACCGAATATCGGTAGAATCGGCGAACCACACGAGATAGTTAGATGCGTGGGATAGAGGGCTCATAGTACCTGCTAGTGCAACTATGTAATAGAAGGCAAGGAGCCTAAATCGACCCCCGCCCTTGGACGAGACGCGTGGGCGGAAGAAGTAGATCGATGCTCTTTTTCTCACCCCCAAACAAATTAGTTAATGGATAGAGGTTCATCTTGTGTTGAATATGCCACTCTGGAGTATATTTGGATAGGAATCATTACCTTTGATAACATCGACTCATCTTGCAGAAGACGAAGAAGTTTGTATGTCTATCAGAGAGATTAGTTTGACCTGCTATTAGAGTTCAATCGTAAAGCTGGTTCGCCGACATCGAGGAAAAATTATAACATCCCACCCAAAAATAACTACGAGCTCAAATAGAAGAAAGTTCAATCTACAAGAAGCTGGCAGAGCTTTAGCCAATGGGCCACATCCTGGTTTGGAAACAAGAGCCATCATAGCAGATAAAAAAGGAGTGAATTGACTAAGTTTAAGATAAAACCTCATTCATAGTCGATTTGGTAATAGGAAAAGAAAAGAGAATAGCAACCCAGAAATCTGGTATCTAATATCAGTCACGACTAGGACCAATCTCTGTATGAAATGTGGTTGGAGAATACCGAGTGTTTGGTTCCTACACTGCTCCTTTTGTTTGAGTCCAAGGCTGGATCTCTGCAACTCTGGTACATGAAGTTGGAATCGCTAGTAATCGCAGATCAGCATGCCGTGGTGAATATGTACCGAGGCCCTTTACACACCGCCCGTCACACCCTAAAAATTAGTTTCACCCAAAGCATCTATTTCTAGCTTCTTATTCTTTAGTTAAGGTCCCTTTTAAGGATTGTAGTTACTTTGGTTTTACAGTAGATAGAATATTTTTTTTATATTGATCAATGTTGTCTAATGGCATTCGATTGCAGAATCCATTTACTCCTGTGTAAATGAGCCAATGGTCTAAAAAATCCATGGTTTCCAGGTAGAACCCTATTTCGCCCAAGTTGGTTTGGAACCGAAAAAAAAAAAAAAGAAACAATTTTTGGCACAGCTTGCTCATAGTGGCAGGTCCCACTTGTATATTGTGTTTGGCCGAAGAAGCATTAGACAGGTTGGAGTTCTTACCTTCTTGGGACTCTATGCCTCAAGGCGTCCTCAAAATATATTTTCAGATACCGCTATATAATTGTAGCCCGTTTTTGCTCAATGGATACAAAATACCCACGCTTTAGCCCCCGGTGGCAATGATAAGCATCAGTTTTATGGACGGGGGAATTGTGTGAATTATGAGACCAGAGCCTAACCCTAATTAAACCCAGTCCTCAACCCTTCGCCAACTCGACTAGATCCTTCCACAAACTAGCCCGACTAACCGAGAAAGGGAAAATTAGATTAAATTCAGGGGATCTGCAATCTACGATCAAGTCTACAAGCCTCTGGTTTTTGTCAGCTTCCCCGGAATCCTCAAAAGCCTATCTAGGGTGATTTATCAATAAGCCAAAAAGGAGTCTTGAAAATGGCTATCTCGGACAGAGCATGAGGTTTCTTTTCAGTTTTTATGAATAGATTTCTATTATGGTAGGACTCGCTCCTTTGTTCATGCATGAGAGTGTGGGTAGGGAATGGAGTAAGTGAAGCAAAGGCGTTAAAGCTAGGATTTTTCATATCAGTTTTCTACCCGCAATCAATACTCATATAGCCTAGATCGATTACCTAAGAGCTTCTTCTCGTTGGGGGTGTCAGCGAGCGAAAGGATTTCTGCTAAGCTTTGCAAACGATTTCAGTGATGGAAATGTATCGGACTGCAAATCCTGGAATGAGCCCACGATTAGGACTACACTCTTGTGCTTTGGGGCTGACTCATCTTCTTCATTTTGTTGTGTGTTAAAATCAATTGTTCAAAAAATAAAAATGAACACATATATACGTAACTCATAATCGATAAATCAAAATTTATCAATTGATAATTAAAAATTAAATTAAATATATTCTTTAGATCGTATGAGAGTGAAATATATTTTTGAATATTAATATTTTTAAACTAGTTTAAGGATGTAATTATAAAGAAAAATTTTAGAAAACTGGGTATTAATTTATTTTGCCTCAAAATATAAAAAACTTAATTTATTTATTAATTTATATTTTATTTTTAAACATTTATGAGATATAGTAAAAAAAAAGTCCTAAAATATTGAGTGGAGTGTTTAGAAACTACTAAAATCCAATAATTGGAAGGGGGGGTAAATTGCAATACGATCATAGTTTACATGACCGATTGCTACATATAACACACGGTGAGATGTTAAAATGATGATATTTTGAAGGTTAAAAAGTTTTTTATCTTTGTGAATAACCAAAATCAAGTGACTTGCACAAAATCATAAAATTTCAAGTATAAAAGTAAATTATAAATCAATTTATATGATAATTTTTTGCAATTAAGTTGATATGATAAAGGGTGAATACGTGATAATTTGTGGAAAAAGGAAAAAAAAAAAAAAAAAAAAAAAAAAAAACAGAAAAAAAGAGAGGTTGATTTAGAAGTTAATATCCGCGTGTGGGAGAACACAATCTTCTTTTACACACATTTTTCAAGAATTATCTCTGCTTTGGCACTTTAAACTTTTTAATTAATTAGTCTCGCATTTACCAGTAAATTTTGGCGCTTCTTTTAATATGTTTCATTTCTACGTAGGTTTCAACTTTCAAATAGAGTACTTATCGTTCTGTACAGCAAAAACAGAAAAGGCAAAGGTATGATATGGTTTGTTTTTTTGAAAAAAAATGTATTGTCCTTATCTATTACTATTTCTCCATCCCGTTGTATCTAATTGTCGTATTATAATTTTTTTTTGTCTTTTTCTATTTGTACATTATATTTTCAAAGAATAGTTAATATTATTTTTAATATTTTAATAAATATTATATATTATTTTATTAATTTTACTCTTTTATTTATTATTTTTAATTTTTTTAAATAAAATAATATTATGATCCTTTGATATTTATAATATAATATTAATTATTATTTTTTATTTGCGTGAATCGATCAATAGGGAGTAACATTAATTATCGACTTCAAATTTCTTTTACTTAATATTATTCTTGCTTTCTTTTCGTTATTGCTTTTCCCCCTAATTTCACCACAAGGGCTCGAAATTCGAAGCCAACTGCACTTTGTTCAACTAAAACATGGATGAAGAAAAAACCCACGCTAAGTCTTATAAACATAAACAAGCCTAGCATTAGATCAAAAGATAGATGATAACTGATCAAATTTTTGAAAGTTTTTCTCTTACATAGATGAATAATATTAGGGTCAATCTATGTAATTGTTTGTACTATGATTTCTTAGGATTCTAAATCATAATATTCTTAATTTTGAGTATTTAAAATTATGTGTAAAATAAAAATTCTAACTTTTAGAATTAAGATTCATTTACTTTTTTTTCCGTAAATATCAAATCAAGTATGAAATGTGGATAATAATGTATTATTGTATTTTATTTAATCTCAAATTACGTGTGAAATGTATAATTATTTAAATATAAAAACGATGAGTTAAAATAGATGGGTATGAGATTAAGTGTAAGTTGATTGTGTATTAAAAATTTGAGTCGTAAAATAAATGTGAATTGAGATTCGTAATTTCAATTCAGGTATTCGGCAGCATAGACCAAACAATGTTTACGGTGTTGTTTGGACAAAAATTCATTGAAATTGTAAATCTTGAATATTCTTAATTATGTGAGTAGTAAAATCTTTAATTATTTTATAATTTAAAATTTTGTACTTTTTAGTGTATATGTCAATTTATATCTGAAAAGTAGATGTTATGTATTATTATATTATATTTAATGTCAAATTACGTCTTGAAAGTGGATAATAATAAATTATTATATTATATTTAGTAATATTTAATTATTTAAATATAATAATAATGAAAAGAAATGAGTGTGAAATTAACCGATTATATTCAAGAAATAGTTAATTATATATTAAAAACTTAAATTGTAAAAAAAAAAAAAAAGTAATATTTAAAATTTCAATTCACGTATTCGAAAGTCTCCAAACAATGTCTACATGACTCCTCCCAATATTTATTAAAAACAAAGCAGCTACTACTCCACATGGCCCACACGATATTACTTAGATTAGTGTTAATATTGAAATTTGAAATAATTACAATTATTGTTAAATTATTAAATTTGATATAATGAATTATTTCGATAGCTGATAAATTAAAAGCTATCTTATCGGTAACTTTTCTTTTTCCTCTATATTCTTTGTAGCAAAAAGAATCAGGTAGCATTTTAATTGTTAATATTATTTATTTACACACATAAGTTCAGCTTTTCAGTATACAATTTTCGAGCAACAAATTAATGTGAATCTTACTCTAAAAAGTAGTGCAACTGTGCAATCGACTTAAACGAACACCTGCAGACCTCATTGAAATGAAAAGAGCATTATTATAAATTTTAAAAACAAAAACAAGTCATCTTGTATTCTTGTACTACAATAAACAAATCATGTTGGCGGCAATGATTATATTCACAGTTGACGCTTTGTGCACCAATATAATTTTCCATTAAAAACACTAATTATTTTAGTTAGCATGTATATACAAGTCCTCATATCTAATCTCGCCATTTGTAAGCACTTTGCTCCACCGAACTAAATATAATATTTTCAAAAATATATGTGTTGGAGATTTATAACCCAATCCATGTTTCGATCAATGATTCCTCAAAATTGATATTTGAAATGTACATGTTATTAATATGCTAAATTAATACCGATACTTATGTGATATATATATAAACTCAGTTGATAAGCGAGTTTCTAGTAAAAAATTATTATGCGGCAAGAAATACGCTTATATTAATCTAATTTGAAAAAGTGATTACAAGATGCATTTGATTTTTTAATCTCTAAAAATCTATTTATGGAATCAATTACTGATACTAAAATCATTTTATAATTGTTTTAAACTAGTTATAAATTTCATTATATTGTACAATACTGTTATTTATTAATCTTAAATCTTAACTAATTACCATTTAACAATTATATTTAAATTCACAATAATTAATTACTAATAATTAAAGTTTAATAATAAATTGTAGATTATCTGAAAATCAAAACAACCATATCAAAAAAATTATGTACCATTTTGGAGATTTCCAAATCCACGGGAAGCATGCTCACCCCTACTTGAAAGGGTACAAAGGGTGCAAAATGCATTTTACTTCCAAGTTATTTGCATTTCGATCCACCACTACAATGCGTAGACCTTTTGCATGAAATTAGCAAATTAGATCCTGTCTCCCCACCTCTTACAAGTAAATAAAACAATTTTGTCGTCAACTGCAAAACAAGTTGGACAATAATGCATTCAAATTAATTAATTGATTAATTAACATTAGACCTATATGGTCTATTCAATGATATCGGACATTTTTGTCTCTCAAATTATTGACCTAGTTATGTGGCAGTAAATAATTATTTTGGTCCTCAATTGAGTTATTCATTTTTTATGATTTGTGACAATCTTCTTAATTTTCACACATTCTCACGTGGGCTCACTCAACATCTTGACTGTGGTAGTTGTAACTTGTTATCAATTTAGTTATGTTGGGTTTTTTAATAAGGTTGGCTAAAAACTACCACGATAAATTTATATTCCTGCTCTAAATCAAATTTAATGTTGTAAAGTTATTCTTGGTATGTGTTGGCGTCCCAAATATTTTGTCTATATTGTTCGTTGCGTGCTTATACAAATACTAGCTCTTTGTCGTTCTCTTTAAAAATCAAAATCTAGATAAAAGAAAAAACAAGAAAAGCAAACATAAAGTTGATGTTGTTCATATCTAGGGTTAGCAAAATACCTAGATGAATTCGAAATAATTTTTTCTTGAATTACACAGCTACACAATACATTTATTTATACAGGTAAAAGAACAATCTAGATGTTCCAACTGTCAATGATCCATAGCCACAGGTTTATATTCCAACTAATGTCCTTTCTAGCCGTTGCCATTGTAATTCCCTATAGCAGGTGCATGGATGCTTTTCTGTGTATGGGATGAGCTAGATTTGTCCTCTTCTTGGAGTTGCTCATCTGTTGGTGATCCACAGCCTCCTTTCCATGCACATGCATGAGGCTTTTGTCTTTTATCATGCCCCCTCAATTCTATGCATCCTTCTAAAGTTACAAACAGCTTGTCTCTCATCCTTGCATAGAATTGACCTGATAAAGCCTTGGTAAAAATATCTGCCCTTTGAACAATTGCTGGAACATGTCTGACAGAGATAACCTTATTCATTACCTTCTCTCTGATGAAGTGCAACATTCCAGATGTTTAGTCCTTGAATGGTGCACAGTATTGGAAGCAAGCGCAATGGCTCCTTGGTTATCAACCCATACAAAGCTAGACTGAATCAGATGTATCCTTAATTCCTTGAAGAGTGAGTGCAGCCACATTATCTCAAAAGTTGTTAGGGCCAAGCTCCTATACTCAGCTTTTGTGCTTGATCTAGAAACAGTAGCCTGTTTTCCTGATCTCCAATAAATGAGATTGTTCCCTAAGACACACATAGTCCTGAGGTTGACCTCCTGTCATCCACATCAGATGCCCAGTCAGCATCTGAGAAGGTTGTAATTCTAAAGTTGCTGCATTTGGTTAGCTTAAGCCCATAATCCATTGTTCCAGCAATATACCTCAATATCCTTTTTCACAGCTTTCCAATGCAAGTCCAGGGGAGATTGCATGAACTAACTTACTTTATTGATTGCAAAACAAATATCAGGCCTGGTCAAAGTGAGGTACTGCAGTGCTCCAACAATCTCTGTATATTGATGTTCATTCTGAATAGGCTCCCATGATCCTTTGATAGGGGTGGATGAGAAACCATGGGAGTGGAAAGTCCTTTTGCCCCCTTCATTCCAGCCCTATAGAGTATATCTGCAGCATATTGTTTCTGACTGAGGAATAAGCCACCTGGATTGTGTAAAACCTGTATACCAAGGAAGAAATTAAGTGGACCAAGATCCTCGATGAAGAAGTGATTCTTAAGTTGGTGAACCAAGTGATCAATATCCTTATTAGAACTGCCTCTGATGATTATTTCATCCACATATGCCATGACTAAGAGATATGAGGAAGATGAGTGCCTGATGTAGAGTGATGTGTCAGCCTGTGAAACATGAAAACCTAGTTCAATTAGAACCTCACTAAACCTACTGGACCATGCCCTGCAGGCTTGCTTAAGCCCATATAAGGCCTTGTGCAGTTTGCAGACCAAAGGAGGATTGAGGCTTGTTCAAAGCCAAGAGGCTGCTCCATGTAGAGTTCACTGTCAATATTTCCATTAAGGAATGCATTGTCCACATCAATTTGCCTGAAAGACCATCCAAAAGTTAGTGCAAGAGAAAAGATAACTCTAATGGTTCCTGGCTTGACAACAGAGCTGAAGGTCTCTGTATAGTCCCATCCTGGATCCTGATTATATCCTTTAGCAACAAGTTTTGCTTTGTGTCTGACAATGGCACCATGAGGATCCCTCTTTAGCTTAAACACCCATTTACAAGCAGTAACCAAGCTCCAAGTCTTGTTGATCAAGGCATCAAATTCATCCTTCATTGCCTTTTTCCAAGCAGGGACAGATAATGCACTGAGGGCATTTTGAGGTTCAACTTCTTCTGAGCTTGCAACAAACAAAACCTTTGGTTTGTGAATCCCTGCCTTTGATGTGGTGATCATGTGATGTGTACCTGCAGCTTGATAAAGATTGTTAGGTGTATCTGATGTAGAAGTATGAACATTCTCAATAGGTAAATCTATAGTAATAGTGCCCCCTGGAATAGAAGATGTAGTGGGTGTGGACTATGTAGGTGAAATGGACTGTGTATGGACAGGAGAAGGATGTAAGATAGGGGAATGGTGTGGTGGTGTAAGTGGCTGTGGTGTTTGTTCTAAAGTTGGAGGTGGAGTTGATGAAATGAGTAAGGGAGCTATAGGTGGTATAGGTGAAGTAAGAACAGAACAAGGTATGGGAGGCTTATTATGTTGAAAGGGAAAAGCAGTTTCATCAAAAATCACATGCCTTGTGATTATTATTTTCTTATAAGGCAATAAGACCTTGTAACCTTTGTGATGTGGGCTGTAACCTAGGAAAACTGAAGGTAGACTTCTTGGTTGGAGCTTATGATCATTGTAAGGCCTCAATAATGGATAACAAAGACAGCCAAAAGATCTGAGGAAGGAATAGTCAGGCTTGTTCCCAGTTAAGACCTCCAAAGGGGTTTTGAAATGCAAGGTCTTATAAGGCAATCTATTTATTAGAAAAACTGCACTTGTGAAAGCCTCATCCCAATACATGAGAGGAATTCTGGATTGTGAGATTAGAGATAAAAACCTACTTCAACTATTTGCCTGTGTTTTCTTTCTGCCAAACCATTTTGTTGGTGGGTGTAAGAACAGGACACCCTGTGTTGAATCCCAGTTGGAGAAAGGATAGGTCTTAAGGCAATAGATTCACCCCCACCATCAGTTTGCAATGTTTTGATCTTGCAGCCAAATTGATTTTCAATCAAAGCCTTAAAATGCAAAAAGGCTGATTTAGTGTCTGATTTCTGCTTTAAGAGATAAAACCAAGTGAACCTTGTAAAATGGTCAATGAAGCTAACATAATACTTAAATCCAGCGCGAGAAATGACTCTAGATGGACTCCATACATCATTATGCACAAGATCAAAGGGATGACTGTATTCAGTAACATTATCAGAAAAAGGAAGTTTGTGTGCTTTAGTTTCAAGACATGGTGCACATAAAGATTCAGCTTTATTATTGATGAAAGGAACATTACAATGTTTGAGTGCCCTCTTAACAACATCAATAGAGGGGTGTCCAATCCTAGAGTGCCAAATGGCTAAATCTAGGTCCTTAGTTATTGTAGTTGAAAAAACAGAAGGCTGGTGCAGCTGAGATTTGGTTTGAGGATTGTAGTGAGGTGCTTGAGTATGTTGCTTAAGATGGAAGCTGTAAAGACCATCCTTAAGGCTCCCTTGGAGTAGTGTTTCCCTTGTTGTTAGATCCTTCACAATGCAAACAAAGGGATGAAACTCAAACAAAACTTGGTTATCTTGAGCAGATTTTGCTACACTTATGAGATTCTTGGTTATAGCAGGAATATGTAATAGGTTGTTTAGAAAAAAGGTGCAGGGGTTGTTTTTAGAGGGGGGTTTTACCATAGAAGAACCAATATGAGCAATGTTCATACCTGCTCCATTTGCTGTTTGGACTCTTTCACTTCCCTGATAATCTGAAGCCATGTTCAAGTTCCCAAAATCATAGGTGAGATGATTGGTGGCTCCTGAATTTGGATACTTGAGGCTATCTTGGTTGCATTTTGAACCATTAGTTCCAAAACTGGCTAGTTGAGCTGAAAGAGAGGCATTGGTGCTTGCATGATTGCTGTTAGTGTAAGAGGCTGCAGTGTAGTTTGTGTCAAACCTATAATAGCACTTTTCTGCAGTGTGATTATTATAACCACAAATTTGACACTTAGGCCTGTTATTGCCAGAAAACCTTCCTCCTCTTCCTCTTGAACCATTCCCAGCTCCTCTTGAGTAAGTCCCTCTTCCTCTAGCTGAATTATCTCTGCCTCTGGCACTTGAGTTGTTGTAGGTCCTTCTGTTTCCTTGAGACTGAGTGGCCAGATTAATAGAAAAATGAGAGTTATTTGGTCCTACAGAGTGAGTGATGGCTTCAGATCCTTCAATGCGGCTTTCATAAGATAGCAGGGCAGAGTAAGCCTCCATAAGGCTACAAGCTTTGGTCCTTGTGGTCAGAGAGACAATGACTGGATCATATTCTCATCCCAGTCCTATGAGAAAATGCAAAACTTGATCTGTCTCCTTAATACCTTCATCAACAATGGAGATCATGTCACAAATCGATTTGACCTTGTTGGAATAATCTCTGATGGAGAGATTTCCCTTTTTGAGGGTTTGAAGTTGCAGCTTGAGTTGCATAACCTTTGCAGAGCTCTATGTGGCAAAGGCTCCTTTAAGAGTGACCCATATCTATTTGGCACTCCTCAATCCAACAGTGGTGACAAGTAGATTCTCAGAAAGTAAAGATAAAAGCCAAGAGACAATGAGCTGGTCTTGCTTGATCCAGTTGATGTAGGCTTGGTTCATCCTTGGTGTTTCACCATCTTGTGCAGCAATTAATCTCTCCGGGACTTCAATATCTCATGTGATGTAGCCCTCCAATCCATATCCTCTTAATGCAGTGAGGATTTGTTGTTCCCACAGCAAATAGTTGTTGTCATTTAGTTTGACAGTGACTAGTTGTGTTTGCAATTGAACCACAGGCTCCAAGACATTATTTGAAGAGGATGTGGCCATGAAAACGACAGATGATAAAAAAGCTGAAACCTTTTAATGAAAAAGTTGAGTCTCTTTTATGGAAAAAGAGAAACCATGTGCTCTGCTACTATAAAAGGAAAAACAAGAAAAGCAAACATAAATTTGATGTTGTTCATAGCTAGGGTTAGCAAAATACACAGATGAATTCGAAATAAATTTTTTTTTTGAATTACACAGCTACACAATACATTTATTTATACAGGTAAAAGAACAATCTAGATGTTTCAGCTGTCAATGATCCAAACCACAGGTTTATATGCCAAGTAATGTCCTTTCTAGCCGTTGCCATTGTAATTCCCTACAACAGGTGCATGGATGCTTTTCTGTGCATGGGATGAGTTGGATTTGTCCTCTTCTTGGAGTTGCTCATCTGCTGGTGATCCACAGCCTCCTTTTCATGCATATACATGAGACTTTTGTCTTTTATCACTAAATACTTATAAATTGCTTGAAACTTGAATAGAAAATAAATATACATGATGATCTTTATTTTTCCCATAAATATATATGTCAACTTCTTGTGATTGTACAAAATATCCAAACTACTTGGTCAAAGAAATTCAACTGCTGTATGGGCGTGGCTACTTTAATTACTAGTCACGTTATTATAAATAGTCACCAATATTATGTTCCAACTGTTGTGAAATCTCATCGGCCACATGGTTGGGTTATGGAAATCTTACAACTGCGTTAAACAATGATCGAAGTGTTTTTTTTTTCTTTCTTTTCACAATAAAATTATAAGAGCTGGTATTTTATTTGTGGTCGTTTATTATTATTATTATTATATTATTATTATTACTATTATTATTATTATTTTCATCTTTAAGATGTGCTACATAATAATTAATTTGTCATGGTATTATTCTAACAAAATAATAAAAAGTTATTTAATAATTTTTATTTGAATAATGACTTGGGTAGCTATTTTTATTTTATTTTAATATGAATTGATAGTTCAATTTTTAAAATACTAGTACGTAGTATGAATAGTTTGAAATTCACAAGATAACTGACTGATAATGACTGACCATGTGCTTCAGAGCTTAATATATTGTTGGACTGTCCTAGTTCTTGTAATATGGTTGAATATATATTTTCAACAACTTGTCCATATATGTTTCATGTACAACCAACGGACCTTATAATTATCAAAAATCATTGTACAAGATTACTTTTATTGCATTTAACCGGTATCTGAAGTACAATGACCCATCTAAAATTTGGGAAATTTGGTGTAACTGTTTGCAACAATTTCTGGGGTTGAGTTGTTTAGAATCAATTGAAAATTTTAGAAAGGGAGCAACTTTCGCCACAAAAAAAAGAGCAGTTTTTCGAGGAAAAATCGAGGGAATTTTTTCCTTCGGTATTTTACGAGGGAAAAATCTAGGGATATTTTATTCCCTCGGTTTTTCCCGAGGGAAAAATTTTCCCCATATTTTCTCCTTGGAAATACGGCGTCAATATTTGCCGCCATATTTACCGAACAATCTTCGAGGGAAATCTTTTCAAGGGAAAATACCCCTCGAAAAAATCGAGGGGACGAAAATCCCTCGATTTTTTATTATTATTATTTTTTAAAAAAAATTAAAAAAATCGAGGGCGACTTTTTGGAGAGAGTATACCACGGACCCTGGTGCACCTTGCAAGGTGCACCCAGGAATTTAATTTATCATCGCATATAACTGACATATATCATCACATATAATTGATACATATCATCACATATAACTGATACATATCATCACAAATAATTAAATTCTAAGCCTAAAATTTAAAATCTTACAATTAAAAAAATAAACTTAAAACAAAAAATTAAACCCTAAAAATAGAAAATTAATCCTTAAAATGAAAAACTAAACCCTGAAATTGAATATTAAACTCTAAATTCTAAATTTTCTATCATATATCATCACATATAACTGTCATATATTATCATCACATATAACTAGTAGAATGATAGATTTTTGTCGGGACCCTAACATAGAAAAATAAATAAATTAATTAAAAAGCTAAACCTTAAAATGAAATATTAAACCCTAAAAATGGAAAATTAAACCCTAAACTCTAAATTTTGGTCTCATATCATCACGTATAACTAGCATATATCATCACGTATAACTGTCATATATCATCACGTATAACTATCATATATCATCCCGTAATACAGGGTGCACCTAATAAATTGCCGACTTTTTGCCCTCGGAAAAACCGAGGGTTTTTTTTTGGCCCTCGATTCTTTTTTATTTGTCTTTTTCTTTTTAAATTAAAAAACCGAAGGCGACTTTTTGCCCTCGGAAAAACTGAGGGTTTTTTTGGCCCTTGTTTTTTTTAGTATTTTTCTTTTTAAATTAAAAAAACAAAGGGCGACTTTTTGCCTTCGGAAAAATCGAGGGTTTTATTTGGCCCTCGTTTTTTTTTAAATTAAAAAAATCGAGGGCGACTTTTTTGCCCTCAGAAAAAAACGAGGGTTTTTTTGGCCCTCAATTTTTTTATTTTTATTTATTTATATTATATTATACTAAATTTAATGTTTTTTTCTTTTATTATATTTTACCCATAATTTTCTTTTATTCTACTAATATAAAAATATAAATAAGTTATAAATAATTATATTTAAAGTTTTTTTAAATAATTCATAATATTTTTATGTTTGTAATTTTTATATAAAGTTAATTATCATTAATTTATATATTATTGAATTGTGATTCACAAAATTTAGAAAACGAACATTTTTTTTAAAATGATTTTCGATTTTAAATAAAAAATTGAAGAAATATCAAGAAAAAATAGAAAATTAGTAAAAAATAGAAACAAACCCTAAGAATTTACGAACGGGGCGAGGGGGCTTCGCCTCAGCATTCCGGAACCACGAGGGTCGGGTGTCGATCGTGAACTATGCATTTCCTATTTTTTTTCGAATTTAAATAAAAAATAGAAAAAAACTCGAAAAATTAAAATAAATAGTAAAAAATATAAATAAACCCCAATAATTTACGAATGGGCGGGGAGGGGTTCGCCTCAGTGTCCCGGAACCACGAGGGTCGGGTGTCAATCGTTAACTATGCGTTTCCTATTTTTTTCGAATTTAAATAAAATATGAAAAAAAAAACTCGAAAAATTAAAAAACAAATAGTATAAAATAGAAACAAACCCCAAGAATTTACGAAAGGGGCAGGGAGGGGTTCGCCTCAGTGTCCCTGAACCACGGGATTTAGGTGTCGATCGTTAATTACGCGTTTCCTATTTTTTTCGAATTTATTTTATTTTTTTATTAAAAAACCGAGGGGAGGAGTTTTCCCTCGGAAAAAAACCAAGGGAAAGGGGAAGCCCTATGTTTCTTTCCGAGGGAAAACTCATCTCTCTGTTTCCTTAATAAAAAACTAAAAAAAATAGAAAAACCGAAAAAAAGAAACAAATCCTATCATCTTAGGCACGTAGGGTGGTTTTGACCTGATTTCGATCGAGAAATATCAACGAGCATGTGCGTATCCACACGTATTGTGTAATTCGACCAACAACAAGATACGATCAACCGATTGACTCCTTTGGTTGGAAACGTGAAGCGACGAAGCGTCGTGATTTTGCTGAGGGGGTGAGGGGTGCGTCTCGGTGTCGTGGAATCACGAGGGTCGGGCGTCGATCGTTTAGTACGTGTTTTTTTTTTCAATTTTAAATAAAAATTTGAAAAAATATCAAGAAAAAATAGAAACAAACCCCAAGAACTTACGATCGGGGCGGGGAGGGGTTCGCCTCGGGGGGTTTGGCAGAAATAGAAAGATTTGGGCTTTTGAAAATCATTGAACTGGATGTAGCACTCGTTAATGCGCAAATATCCCGAACGTCAGGTTGGAAAAAATGAAGCATCTTCTGGGATCTTCCATAATGGAGGACAAATCTAATTCGCCACAATCTAGATGTTATGCACATCGAGAAAAATGTGTTTGACAATGTTTTCAATACGGTGATGAATGTTAAAAGGAAGACCAAGGACACGCATAAATCTAGGGAAGAGTTGAATGAGTATTGTAATCTCTCAGAGTTGGCGCCAGATGGGTCAGGTAAGTGTCCTAAAGCCTGTTACACACTTGATAAGTTGTCGAAAGCTGCCATTTGCGATTGGGTCAAATCTCTTCGATATCTAGATGGGTACGAATCAAATTTGGGGCGTTGTGTCGACAAGAAAGAATCTCATTTGATCGGGATGAAGAGTCATGATTGTTATGTATTCATGCAGAGGTTGATACCAATAGACTTTCGTGAACTGCTTCCTCCGAATGTGTGGAAGGCTCTAACCGAATTGAGCCTGTTTTTCAAGGATCTCACGTCAACAGTCATTCGCACTGAAGATATGAGTCGACTTGAACGTGACATTCCGTTAATATTGTGTCAACTGGAACTGATCTTCCCTCCAAGTTTTTTTTGACTCGATGGAGCATCTGCCCGTTTATCTTGCGTATGAAGCGAGAATTGCTGGCCCAGTGCAGTATAGATGGATGTAACCGTTCGAGAGGTATCTTCGTAAAGTAAAGAACAGCGTGAAAAATATGGCGAGTGTTGAATGGTCGACATCAAACGCATATCTGGTCGATGAGGCATCAAATTTTAGTTCGTACTATATTGAAGATCACGTTTCAACTAAAAGAACAAATTTGCCTAAAAATGACGACGGTCAAAATTGTGTGGATGACGGTGATGAGATTCCCTCGGTGTTTAAGAAATGTGGAGAGACGTTTGGTACAAAGGGAAAAAGGTTTCTAAGCGAAACAGAATACGTCGCCGCAAGGATATATGTGTTGCTAAATTGTGAGGAGGTCCAATAATATATTAGGTATGAATACTCTTTCCAGTTTATAATGTCAATTCATATATATATATATATATATATATATATATATATATATATATATACACACACATATATATATATATATATGTGTGTGTGTGTATAAATTGACATTAAAAATTAGTGTATATATATATTAATACTTTTTTCCTCAATTGTGTAACATTTGATGTAGTATTTACACGAATAGCATTCAACGTCTCCAACCAAATATTACTGATGATAGGATCAACGAAAAATTGGAAAATGAATTTGCCAATTGGTTCAAATGTTATGTAAGACGTTCGATACCGAGATTCATATCATATAATTATGGTATCTATTTATCTAATATATTTCCAAAATTAGAAATAATTTATCAATGTCATAAGCTAGAGATCGTTCGAACAATGTGATTGACGTGAATATTAGGAGTCTAGCTGCTGGTTCATCAAGATGTGTGAAAACGTTTACCGGATGTAAGATAAAATGGTTATAAATTTCACACATTGAAACACGGATCTAACAAATCAACATCGAGAAGTAGAGTATGTATTAAAGGTTCAACTTATGGGGCAACCAAATATGATTACTACGGTCATCTCTGGAAATTGTGCAGCTCGAATACACCGGCTGAACGGAGAAAAACACGCTATTGTTCAAGTGTGAATGGTTTGATCCAACTACTACAGGCACAAAAGTCCATCCACATTATAAGATTGTCGATATCAATCATAAGTGTAGGTTCAATCGATATGAACCTTTTGTACTTGCTTCCCAAGCTGTACAATTATACTATTGTGCATACCCAAGTTTGAGACGAGACAAGTTGGACTGGTGGGCAACGTGTAAAATCAAGGCGAGATCAAATGTTGAGTTTATCGAGCCTCTACCAGAAGAATCATTTCAAGAGGAAGCTGTAGATACACGCAGTCCGATTCAACTCGATGATGTCGATTTTCAGTTGCACGACCTCAATGATAATTACGTGGAAGAACTTGGTAACGATACAAATGATGATACGGAAGAAGAGTTACTCACCGATCAAGATACAGATCAAGATACGGACGAAAATGAGTTTGGTGATACCTTTAATAGTGAAAGTGATTAGTTTGGTTGAAATATATGTAATTTATTCATATTGTAAAACACACTTTTTTTTATAACTAATTTTTCTATGTTTGGATTTATTAAGACGTTTGGTGTATAATATATATTGGTATTTTGTAAAATGATCTTATTATTATCTAATAATTTTATCAGATGCCGTTGCGTTGAGTTTCCGGTATCATGGGTCAATCAGATATGGGGTCGGCTAATCGTTTAGCTGATTTCGACACCGAATACAAGGGTCTCGGTACTGATTATTCAGCGTCGACGCAGACACCGACACCGACGTCACATACACCGTCCGATGCGGGTACATCACGACGGCAGTTGGTCCCACCACAGGCGGGGGTAGTTCTTGTTTTTATTACAGGGGACAAGTAAGTAAATTAATAATTTTTAAAATTGTAATTATTATTATGATTAAATTATATTCATAACAAAAAAACACAATTGAATACAGGGTATATAGTTGACAGGGCAAGGTGACCACTATACTCCGGGAGATTTTCGAGAAGGACCTCAATCCCACCGGGTGGTGCTATAAGGCAGTCCCTAAGGAGACTAAGGCGTTCTGGTGGGAAATATTTCAGGTAATTATTATTTTATGTCCAAATTTGTTAATATTTACCGTAACTACACAATCATATGTATCAATTGAATTTTAATTATTATTTTATTTTGCAGGAGGTTTGTTATTGGGACCCGAAGAAGTATAGTGATAAAGAGATACGGGATGTATTTTTCCGGATGATCGGGCACAAGTACGGGAGGCAGCTGAACGAGTATAAGCAGCATATTGCTAAATATAATGGTGTGCTGCCGAGATGCGTTACCAAGGAGGTATATAGGTAAACGATTCTGTTATATGTTTTCTGATTAAATTAGAATTTTTTATTTATAACATATAATTTATACCATCTTATATATCATGCATCTCAACTAGGACTTGGAAGGTCCAGTGGGATAAGCCCAAGAACAAGGCCAAATCTGAGCAGTGCAGCCGGAACAGGAGGAGCGAGCCTGCTGGGCCGGGTACTAGGATGTCGAAGCAAACGAGGGGGGGGAGGGAGGCTAGATCTAATATCGATTATGCTTTGTATATCGTAAGTAGTTTTAAAATATAATAATATAATATTTATTTGTTTAATTTTAATATTAATTATTTGAGAATTTTATGTGGATACAGAAGCAGGAGACGGGTGATCCGGCCAAGGCGTACGATGTTTTAGTACGTACGCACCAAAAGAAAGATGGCACGTGGATCGATACGAGATCTAGTAATACTAATGTGAGTCTCTTTCTTATTTTTAACTTGTTCTTTGGTTTTAATGTAGAATTTTACTAATGAGTTGTATTTCAGGAGGAGTACGAGCGACAGCTGGAGAAGGAACGTGCATCTTCCCAGGATGCGAGTAGCGAGGTTGACCCTAATCGGATTTTCTTCGATGTCTTGTTAGAAGAGTTTTCGTGGTGTTGAAATAAATCAACGGGTTTTTGGCTCGGTATTATAGGAATTCGATTCGATTGAAGGTTTCAATGTGTTTCAAGCTTGAAAAATAAAGAGAAAATGAAAATAAAGCAATTAAAATAGCTAACTATCCTATAAAATGAAAGTGCAAGTTGGTAGGATGCCTCGGTCGTGTGCCTTAATTGAAAATGCAAAGCAATAAAGGAAATAAGCAAGAAAATGCAATGTTTCACCGAGTACAAGCATGCATGCACAAGGTACAACAATGCATAAAATCCTAAATAAAGCAAATTAACTAAAATTGAAAGCATGAATGGATAAAGCAATGGAAATTAACAAGAAAGTTCAAAACTTTATGAAGAATAACAAGTAATGAAGACTAGATCTAAGATTAAACATGAAACAAAGCACAAAAATTTAATTCAAAATAAAGCATGTGTAAAACTCAAAATCAAGATGATCCAAGAGCAGATCTATGATCTGGATGTGTCACTCATCTAGATTTCATAACCAATTCACAAGATCAAGCACAACTTCTAATACCTAAGGCAAAAAGCATAAAACAAATGAAGAACAAAGCATGAAATTAAAAGAAAGCTTACTAGAATTAAATGGAGAATCCAAAAGCTTGATTGAAATTGCAAGGAATTAACAATCCAAGGGAGTACTTGAATCCTTCTTGAGCTTACAAACCCAAGGCAAAAAGCTTGAAATAAAATCTAGAGAGAGAAATTAAGTCCCAAACCCAAGCTTGGGTTGGGAGGAGGTGTTTTACAAAAATGAGAGTTGTAGTCTATTTATACTAATTTAATTGGGTTTAAATGGGCCAAATTAGCCAAAAAGGCTTGAAATTCCCGGGTTTGACCAAGTTTGACCCGGAGGCACCTTCCTAGACCCTTGGCTAGCTTTTGGCACATTTTGGCTCGATATGGCTCGAGATGGCTCGACCATGGCTCGATGTGGCTCGGCCATGGCCGAGCCTGGGCGCTAGGTGGGCGCAGGTGGGCCTGGGCTGGCGCTGGGTCGGCAGGCCTGGGGGGGTTGTGCGCGCGCAGGCGACGCTTGGCGAGGTGGCAAGTGCTGGCGAGATGCCGGGCGTGTGCGGGCGGGACTGGGCAGGCTTCGGCAGGCTTCAAGCGCTGGCGCGCGTTGGCTGTGCGCGGTCTCGGCAGGATGCGGCAAGCTTGCGGCGGGACTCGGCAGCGCTCGGCAGCGCTTGGTAGCTGCGCACAGGCGCGCCTTGGCTCGGGCCAACTTGCGCCAAGGTTCGTTTGGCGAGTCCTGGCTTGTCCTGGCGTCGCCTTGACAACCATTCCAGAATGTTTGGGCATTTTTTAGCCTCTCTTGGCCTGAATTTTGGTCCTCAATGCCTTATCCTATAAATAGAGATTTCGAACATAAAAACCCAAGAATTTCACCAAACCTCAAGGTAATTGAACCAATTAAACCAAATTAAATATAAAGTTGGCAAGAAACACGAAAAACAATAAAACAAGAAAAAACGACCTAAAAACCTAATGAAAAATGACTCAAAACTACTAAAATCAATATAAAAATCTATCTAAAAACACGAAAAAAAAACACAACAATTACATTTAAAACAACTACCCCACACTTATCGGTTTGTTCGTCCTCGAACAATGAAAAGAATCGAGAGTGTACATGCAATGAACATTATGTAAAAAGAAAAATCATTGTGCTTATCCTTATTAATACGATGATAGTATCAACATAAACTCGCTATCGTCAAGCATTGCTCGTATTACTCTTTCTCAAATGCAAGCCAAATCGATGACTTCCTCACAAATGGAAATTTGAGGGTATTCGCTCAATTCGCTCAAGTGTTTGATATGGGACGTGTATACGCTCGAATCGGACAATGCATGCACTAGTCAAGATTTCAAAAATCGGATGCTCAAAATTGCTCATAGTACATGACCAAACAAGAATCGAAAGAGGTCTTTATTATGGGTTGTAATGTTGGCTCTTTGGTAAGGTATGGAATATATGGATATAGTGGTTAACACACGATCAAACGTTATCAATAACACACAAAATCCTACTCTCTAAAGCCCGAAGCTTATAATTGCTTTACCCTTCCCAATTCACCAAACTATCATTCGAAACCCTTTCATTCACCCACATTCCCGACTTTTTTTTTTTACAACACTTAGAAGCTTTTTGAATTTGCTTCTTTTTACTAAACTTAGCCTTTTTGAATTAGGCTTTTCACATGAACGCACGCTTTATCTTTTCGTGATTTGTGTTGGAGTATTATTCTCTTTTTGTTTTCATTTTTTTCATTTTTTTTTTGTGTATAAGCAACTCAAAACCCAAAACTCACAATAAATTTCCCACACATCTCTTGTCAACTAACAACGCACTCTCTCACCTCACCAACGTGAAGATACAAGAGCTAAAATCGAGCTCGGCTAATAAGAAACGGGATAAAGGCTCAAGGGGACTCATTTGGGATTTTTAAAGTAGCTTAAATATATGGATATGGCCGGAACAAGGGTGATATATGTGCCTCGAGGTCATTTTCGAATTAAATCATGTACGAGCAAAATCAAACCTCCTCAATGCAATTTCCATAAAAATGCAAGCAAGCCGATAAATCACACAAGGCTACTCACTAGTTTGCACCGAATTTGGGAGCAAAATCAAAAGAGCTTTTAGAGTTTTGCAATCTTTTCACGAGAAAATATTGATTTTATATATATATAGGCGGGTTTGGACGAAGCACAAAAATTCAACCCTTCACACAAGAGGCCATAAACATGCAAAAACTCGACAAGTAAACTATTCAAACTTCCAAGCACGTGGAGTTGTTCAACAATGTAATAACGACTCAAAAGACACAAAAATTGACTCAACCATATAAATGCGCAAGTAGTAAGCATCACTTCGCCAAGAATGCGTCACTTCGCCAAGGCTCGAGTTAAGAACAACAAAACATGCTTTTTAACACCCGGATCCTAACCACCTACCCACCCCACACTTTAACCATGCAATGCCCTCATTGCATTTTAATGAAAATCAAGTAAAAGGGAGGGTGAATAGAAACTTCCTTAACCGAGCGAGTTAGAGTCGAGCTCGGTGGGGTCCACCTAATAATCCAAKCAATCTAAGCAAAAATYGAGCATGGCTAGTATCTCCCGGCTTCATGAACGTTACCAATMTCATCAAAAGTCCAATGGTCGAAGTCGGAAAACAAAACCTACAAAATCAAAAACAAAAGAAAAAGAACCCAAAAGACAACACAATTTTTATATTTTTCAATTTTTCAAATGTTTTTGGATTTTTGAATTTTTGAATGTTTTTGGATTTTTTTTTTCAATAAAACAAAGAAAGAAAGAAATAAAGAAGACTTGGGTTGCCTCCCAAGAAGCGCTTGTTTTACGTCATTAGCTCGACGTGCTCCCTTTTTATCAAGGTGGAAAGATCACGGGAGGGTCCACCAACATAATCTCCTCCTTGTCGGGAGGATCCACTCGTTGGAACGTTCYTGGCGCATTGCATAGCTCAWATAAGATCCGCCAAAAAGCAAACGTTCCAAGCGGACAATCAAAACTCATCTCGGCTCGGTCCTCGGGTGGAATGGTGGTTTTGTAGTGGCCCGATGACTCAATTAGGAAGTGAAAAGAATAGTGGYCGGTTAGTGTTTTCATCGGGCAAATAGGAGTCGTCATGGGTCGATTCTCGGGTGGAATTGTTGTTTTGAAGTGACTCGAGGACTCATCCCAAAAGCAAAAAGAGTAATGGCCGGGTATATTTTCCAACACGTGGTCGAGCAACGGGGGAGGGAAACGATCTCTCTTGGTAGCCGCTTTCAACTTTTTAAAATTGATCAACATCCTCCAACCCATTGTAGCCCTTGTGGCCAACAACCCTCATTCTTTATCCTTAAGAGCTAACAAGCCGCTCGTCTTGGGCACCAAGTCAATGGGCTTCACCCATTCGCTTTTGGACATTACGAACATCAAGCCCTCCAATAGCAACCTCCTCATCCCCGCTCTCACTATATCTCCAAGACTCGAATTCAAAGAACTAACTCCCTCAACCACTCCCGGTATCCAATCAATAGCACTTTTAAGAACATCAACCCCTTTAACCATCCTCTCCTCCTTTTCTTCTCGGTGGGGGGTTTGCAAGGATAATAATCGACCCGCTCTCCTCATACTCCTCAAGATAATCGTCAATTTTTCCAAGCTCATCATCAATAACCCCCACCTCCCCCTCTAAAAAGTCGTCGTTGCCCCCAACGACACATCGAGAATCATCTTCACCCAAAATGGGGTCAAATAGAGGCACAACGGGCTCATCAAGAAGAACAAGGGGCTCATCCTCACAACATCCCTCTATATCGATAACGTGGCTAACCACCTCCTCATTAGTCCTGGCCTCCATATACGCTTCTTCGACTAACTCTTGAAGCATGTCCATGAGTAAGGAATCCGCATGAGCTCGTTTAAGCATATCAATATCGCTCGCAACTTGATCCAATGTAGCATCAAGAGCGTCACACTTAGCATTAATAGCACCACACTTAGCATTAAGAGCATCACACGTAGTGATCAATGCATTTACTTCTTGCAACATGGCCAAGAGAGTCGGATCGGGTGGTGGAATAGGAGCATGCACCGGAATATCAAAGGCGGGAAGGGCGTTTTGGTCATTAGAGATCGAACTTCCAAAGTACGCATACGGATTGGAATCATGAGTGCCATAGGTGGCATCAAATGAGGCATAATCGAAATTAGAAGTGAGAGAGCCATCGTATGGGTCGGGATTCGGGCTCGGCATACTCGGATAATTTTGTGGAGCACCATAGCCATATGAGCCRGAAGTCGGGGCTTGCTCRTTCGRATAGGAGTATGGAGCTTGCACGTTCGGATAGGAATTTGGAGCTCCATAACCATTCACACCCGAGAAACTATCAAACCCGACATGGTTTGCACCATGCCYTCCCATGCCGGGTTGCCCATATCCATATCCACCATTGGCAACGTGGTTTGCACCATGCCCTCCCACGTTGCCAACTCCATTATACATCGATCCAATCCCGACATGGTTTGAACCATGCCCTCCCATGTCGGGAATATATCCACCATAGCTATAAGAACCTAACATTCTACACAAAAAACGTCAAATAACAAAGCAAGCCAAAAACACAAAGATACCACAATCAAATCGAAAGCCTTAACCAAGCCGAGTCGCAACGGCGCCATTTTGTTTTCATAAAAATGGCGCCATTTTATTTTCATAAAAATGGTGCCATTTTGTTAGAAGAGTTTTCGTAGTGTTGAAATAAATCAACGGGTTCATGGCTTGGTATTATTGGAATTCGATTCAATTGAAGTATTCAATGTGTTTCAAGCTTGAAAAATAAAAGAAAAAGGAAAATAAAGCAATTAAATAGCTAACTATCCTAGGAATTGAAATAACAAGTTGGTAGGATGCCTCGTCGGATGCCTCAAATAGAAAATGCAAAGCAATAAAGGAAATAAGCAAGAAAATGCATTGTTTCACCAAGTACAAGCATGCATGCACAAGGTACAACAATGCATAAAATCCTAAATAAAGCAAATTAACTAAAATTGAAAGCATGAATGGATAAAGCAATGGAAATTAACAAGAAAGTTCAAAACTTTAAGGAAAATAACAAGAAACAAGCCTAGATCTAGGATTAAGCATGAAACAAAGCATAAAAATAAAATTGCAAATAAAGCATGGTAAAACTCAAAATCAAGATGATCCAAGAGCAGATCTATGATCTAGATGTGTCACTCATCTAGATTTCATAGCCAATTCACAAGATCAAGCACAACTTCTAATACCTAAGGCAAAAAGCATAAAACAAATGAAGAACAAAGCATGAAATTAAAAGAAAGCTTACTAGAATTAAATGGAGAATCCAAAAGCTTGATTGAAATTGCAAGGAATTAACAATCCAAGGGAGTACTTGAATCCTTCTTGAGCTTACAAACCCAAGGCAAAAAGCTTGAAAATAAAATCTAGAGAGAGAAATTAAGTCCCAAACCCAAGCTTGGGTTGGGAGGAGGTGTTTTTCAAAAATGAGAGTTGTAGTCTATTTATACTAATTTAATTGGGTTTAAATGGGCCAAATTAGCCAAAAAGGCTTGAAATTCCCGGGTTTGACCAAGTTTGACCCGGAGGCACCTTCCTAGACCCTTGGCTAGCTTTTTGGCACATTTTGGCTCGAGATGGCTCGACCATGGCTCGATGTGGCTCGGCCATGGTTGAGCTTGGGCGCTGCTGGGCGCAGGTTGGCGCGCGGGTTGGCGCTGGAAGGCGATGATGGGCGAGTGCTGGCGAGGGGTGGCGAGCGCTGGCGAGAGGTTGCGCGCAGGCGCGAGGTTGCGCGCGCGGGCGCTGCCTGGAGATGTCGGGCGCGTGCGTGTGCTGCTGGGCGGGATGGCGCGAGTGGGCGCGCGGCGGGGCGCCGGGTGACGCGAGACGGCGCGAGACTAGGCCAGCATTCCAGAATGTTTGGGCATTTTTGAGCCTCTCTTGGCCTGAATTTTAGTCCTCAATGCCTTAGCCTATAAATAGAGATTTTGAACATAAAAACCCAAGAATTTCACCAAACCTCAAGGTAATTGAACCAATTAAACCAAATTAAATATAAAGCTGGCAAGAAACACGAAAAGCAATAAAACAAGAAAAAAAAAACGACCTAAAAACCTAATGAAAAATGACTCAAAACTACTAAAATCAATATAAAAATCTATCTAAAAACACGAAAAAAAACACAACAATTACATGCAAAACATGTCTTCGGGTTGAGCAAGGGACGGCAATACGGCATCGGCTCGTATGGGAAGGTGGTGGCTGCTGCAAAGGGTTTTCTCACAGGTAGCTCTTCTTCCACCTCCTCCTAGGATAATAGGACCCACGTCAGACAGCTCCAGGCGCAGAGGGAGGAGTTGGAGGTCACCAGAAGAGCTCAGGAGGTGCAGCTCTAGGCACAGAGGGAGGAGTTGGAGGTCACCAGACGAGCTCAGGATGCGTAGAGGGAGGAGCTTGAGGTGATCCAGCAGCGATACGCCGAGTCTGAGCGACGACGTGTGGAGGAGCTTGAGGAGAAACACCGACATAAGGATGCATTTCATGAGCAGATGAATGCCCGGATGGCTGACCTGTATGCTCGTTTCCAGCAGTACCCCCCTCCCCCCCCATCCATAGGACAGTTTGATTTTTATATAAACTTTGTTACTGTGTCGAACGCATGTAACAATTCTAAAATTTCAAATATTTTTATAATAATTGGTTTATTTATTTTTCTTTTCATTAATGATTTTTCTTCAAAATTTTGGGAAATTTTAATAATTGAACAGGAATTATAATTAAAATTAAAATTTAAAAAAAATTTAAATAAATAAATAAACTGAGGGGGAATTCCCTCGGAAAATCAAAAAATCGAGGGAATATTATGCCCTTGGTTTTCCGAGGGAATATATGGCCCTCGATTTTCTGAGGGCATTCCGCCCTCGGTTTTTCTGAAGGAACGTACTCCTCGGTATTCCGAGGGAAAATGCCCCTCGAAAAAACTGAGGGGTATATACCCTCGAAAATTCCGAGGGCGACCAGCCCTCGGTTTGCCCTCAGTTTTTCGAGAGTTGTACGGGGTATTTTATCGAGGGTACGGACTCTCGGTTTTTCCCTGGGTAAAATTTTCCGAGGGATATTGTCCCTCGGAAAATTTTACCGAGGAGAGTTTTTTCGAGAGGATTTTTCCCTCGATTTCTCACAAAACCGAGGGATTTTACCTTAAAACCGAGAGAAAAATCCCTCGAAAAACATCAGTTTTTTTGTTGTGCTTAAATTGTGTGATATAAATATCAGTTTAATTTTATTTAAATCTCTTGCATTATATAGTGGTGGCTACTTTTCTAATCCATCTATATATGACCAGATGATCGAGCATATAACAACAAGTAAATTAATTGAGTACGTACAACTTACGATTTTTTTTATTAAATTCATTTGTAAGTTCAAATAATAGTCTATATTCAACTTGTTCAAATAAACGGGCTCTATATGAGTTAGAGCTCGACTTATTTACTAAATGAGTTCGAGTTGAGTTAAGCTTAAAGCCGATTTTGAATAGCTCACAAATAACTTGATTTATTTACAACTCTGTATATAAATAAATATGTTGAGAAATTTATTTATGAGAATTTCCTTATTTTGTTATTTGCCTTTCTTGGGCTCAAAATAAATTAGGACTATAGATTTGTTTCCTAGATTGAGTCTAAGACTTTATTTAGTTTTCTAATTTATGTTTAGGACTTGTTTTACTTGTTTACCAAGTATAGGAGTCTTGTCTATTTAAGACAAGAAAAGGATGCAAGAGTTAAATGACTTGGACCGCAGCAAGCAAAGAAGCAAGAACGAGAAGAATACGAGCAAGTAAAAGACTTGAGGCAACGATCCAAATCAAGGAGATTTTCGAAGTCGCTTAACCAACGGAGAAGATCATCACAAGCTTTGCCACAAGACTTGAAGCCATGATCTTAATCACGAAGATCTTTGAAGTTGAGTAATCAACGGAAAAGATCATCACGAGCTTGGCGACAAGTATTTTAGTATCAAGTGTTGATAATAATATTTTTCATATATTACTTTATATTTTTGTATTGATCTTGAACAAAGAAAAGTAATATAATTTTTGGGTTTGTATACCTAAGTTCGTAAGTACTTTTACTTACGAATGAAATTTAATTTGTTGTGTTCAAATTCTTTTTAATATTTGTTCCGCTGCATATTTTAAAAACTCTGTTTGATGTTAGTTTTGGTGTTTTAACACCAGTCTCAACATCTGTTTTAAAACTGTTTATTTTTATATTCACAACTCCGAAACTGTTCCGTATTAATTCCAGTGTTCTTAACACCGAACTTAACATCGTTTTTACTGATACTTATTTTAGTTACCATAGGTCTTATAAATTTACAAATTGCATCTATAGTGTGTTACTTGACGTACTAAGTTTACTGATCCTTATTTTGTAGGACGCTATGGATGCAGAGGTTGATGAAGACGAGCATTAAGTATGAACAATTATTTGCTAGTTGGGAAAATCAAGTACTCAAAGTCAAGGCTCTTATGATCAAGGTGAACAAACTGACTCAGGAAAAGGATGATCAACAAAATATAATTGTCTGTTTGGAGTCGTCACTCACAAAAAATGATGCTGAGCTAGAACGAGTGAAGACTGAGTTGAAGAAGATTCAATAAACCCTCACAAACCTCAACAAGGGCAAGGCAAAGCTTGATGAAATTTTGGAACTGAGTATCCCGGATTCTTCGAAACACGGGATTGGATACAAGAATGTTCAACAAATGCCGGAGTCTAGACGGAAATTAGAGAAGGTCAAGCGCCATAAGAAAAGAAGAAGACAATACGTGTGTCATCACTGTGGTGAAAGAGGTCACATTCGACCATACTGCTGGAAGCTTAATGGAAAACGAAATCAGTTTGGAAGGTCGAAGCTGTCTACTGAGTTCCGTGACGGTTTTCGTGTTACTAATACCAGAACAAACACCAGAGTCAAACAGGCATGGGTAAAAAAGAACGAGATCAAATGTAACATGATCTATTCATCTCTGAAATCTCACATTCCTGGAGCCTGGTACTTTGATAGTGGATGCTCTAAGGACATGATCGGCTTGGAAGACCTCCTTTCGAATATTGTTAAATTTCAAGGAGGAAAGGTGAAGTATGGTGGTGGTGCAAATGGACAAATCGTAGGCAACGGAACTCTTCATGTCACTGGTATTGCAAAGCTTGAGAATGTGTGATAAGTATTAGCCAACTATGTGATGGTGGGTTCGGTGTCAAGTTCACTCATGAAAAGTGTGAAGTTTATGACGAGAGAAATGCATGTATTCTTACTGGTCAGAGGACTTCTGACAATTGCTACCAGATTAACGGTGATGTTTTCTGCAAGCTATCTCAACTGAGTGATGCCGAGGTGTGGCATCAAAAGCTCGGACATGCCAATTACAACATGATGGAGAGGTTGGTCAAGAAGGATGTTGTGAATGGACTACCTAAGCTCAACACTAAAACATTCCAGTTTGCGAGGCATGTCAGAGAGGGAAGCAAGTCAGGGTGTCTCATCCAAATGTGCAAAGTCTCACTACATCAAAACGTTTTGAACTTCTTCATATGGATCTGATGGGACCACTTGAAGTAGAAAGCCTTGGTGGTAAAATGTATGTTTTTGTAATTGTAGATGATTTTTCTTGTTTTATTTGGGTAGAATTTTTAAAAGAAAATTTTGAGACGTTTGAAGCCTTTAAAAAACTTGCTAAAAAATTGAGTGTTCGTTTTGGTGTGAGTATAGGTAAAATAAGGTATGATCATGACAAAGAATTTGAGAATGCTTCTTTTTCAAACTATTGTTCTAAAATGGGTTTAACTCATGAATTTTCCTCACCCATCACCCCTAACAAAATGGGATAGTCAAAAGTAAAAAATAGATCTTTTGCACAAATGACTAGGACTATGCTTATTTCAAATGGGTTGCTAAACGTTTTTGGGCAGAAGCAATGAACACTGCATGTCATATAATTAATAGGGTATATTTTAGACCGGGGGCTTGTGTTACTCTCTATGAATTGTTGATGGGAAAAAAGCCAAATTTGAGTTATTTTCATGTATTTGGGTGTGTTTGTTATGTGCTAAATGATATAAATCATCTTGAAAAACTTGACTCAAAGAGTGATAAATTTCTTTTCATGGGATACTCTCGAAATAGTCATGCATATAGATTGTTTAATCTTAGAACGTGTTGCATGATTGAGTCAGTAAATATCAACTTTGATGATATGATTAGTGGTTTTAGACCTGCTGAGGATGATGATCTGGTTTATGATCAGAATCCTCAGGAAAATGTTACGGTTGGCATAGATGAAACTGCAGGTATAGAAACTGAAGATGCAGGTGGTGACGGTACTGATGACATGTCACCAGAAATAACACCAAATCAGACTGCTCCATAAACCATTTCAGATTCATATGATGAAGATCCAGCTGATCAGATTGACTTACATCAGCGGGATATTCCCTCGAGAATTCAAAGGAATCATCCTATGGGCCAAATCATTGGAGATCTCGATGAAATAAGGACAAGAAAGCGACAAATAAACTTCGAAAAGATGGTAAGGTTTGTTTGCTTGTCTACTAACTGTTCTCAAATTTGAGAATCTTTGTTTCTTTCCAAAACAGAGTCTAAGCGTGTAGAGGATGCTCTTAAAGATGAGTTTTGGATAAAGGCCATGCAAGAAGAGCTGGACTAGTTCACTAGAGATGATGTTGGTATTAGTGTTGTTAACATCGTATATAAGAGCATGATAGGAAATCTTTTGTACTTAACTGCTAGCAGGCCTGATATCATGTACAGTGTGTGTCTCTGTGCTAGGTACCAATTAAATCCTAAAGAGTCACACTTGAAAGCGGTTAAACGAATAATTAGATATGTAGCTGGTGCTAGTGATTTGAGTGTTTGGTATCCTAAAGAAACAAGTACTAAACTTGTAAGATATACGGACTCGGATTGGGTTGAGGATTTTGTGGATAGAAAGAGTAATACAAGGGGTTATTTTTTCTTGGGTAATAATCTTATCTCATGGTATATCAAAAAAACAAAATTGCATTTCTCTTTCTACAGTTGAAGCCGAGTATATGCAACTGGAAGTGCTTGTACACAATTGTTGTCGATGAACCAAATAATAGAGGACTACGATCTACATATTAGAATATTGACTGTGCTCTGTGATAATTCCAGTGCCATTGATATCTCGAAAAATCCAGCCCAGTACTCACGAATCAAACACATTGACATAAGGTACCACTTTATTCGTGACTTGGTTGGGAGGAAGATAGTTAGTCTTGAGTATATAGGGACAGACAATCAGCTTGCTGACATCTTCACAAAGGCATTAAAAATAGAGACTTTCTCTCGTTTGAGAAGAGATCTCGAAATGTGCATTTTTTAGGTCGATGTTAGTTTTGATGCCATGACACTAAAACTGTCATCAGTCATGACATCTGTAAAATTTGCATGCATTTTTTATTTATTTTTCATACATATCCTGAATGCATTGGGTCTGATTAAAGTGCAGAAATCATGTTTTGTAATAAAAAATGGTGACAAAAAGACTAACCTCTTCAAGTAGCTGATTGTGAAACTTTCCCGCATAAACTGGTTTTCTCCCAGGTCAAAAAATAAAGGGTGTTACAATCAATTGCTAAGATAATGTCTCTTCAAATCTATAGAAAGATGAAGAAAATATGGATTAAAAAGATCCAATCTTTATATTTCACCCTCTTGAGTGATTTTGACGTAGTCATTAACTTGGGTTAAGGGGTCTGTTTTTTATCTTCTTAGGTCATAATTTTTAGGCATCAAGTAGGACATTCATACTTTGAGAAGATGTCATTTTGCTGTGTGTTATGTTGCTTGTGCTTGTGTCTTTCCTGAATTCTCTTAATCTTGTTTTGGATCTTGCTAACCAAGTGTTTAAGTGGTGTTAAAATTGGTGGGTTGGACAGGTAATAAGGGGTTGATTTGGTAAGTGAAAAATTACTTTGCAAATAATTTGTTCGACTATGGTGATGGTTTATAAAAATTTAGCTCTATCTCGGATTAATTTGTAATTAAGATTTGTGATTTTAATTTCAAAAAGGAGATAGTTGTTTAATTAAGCCTTGAGTTCGTGTAACCTGTTTTTGGTAAGTGAAATCGTGTGTCTTATTTTGAGAAAGAGTGAGCTTGTTTTTAAGGAAAGAAAAATCTTGGGTCTAAAAATAAAAGAAGAAAGTAATATGAATAGTAGGGGGTTATTTATTCACTTTACCTTTTTCATCCCCTTATTTTTTTACTGCAAACGAGTTTTCGATATTGGCAAAATTAGGATTTTTACATTTCTTTCTCCAAGCTTTACTGCATAAAACACTCGATTTTGTGTTTGTGATTGCTTCCAATTCTCTTGCAGAATGTCAGATTCACCATCACCCAGCAAAGCTCTAAAGGTCCTAGCCGGCGTGCGCCTCCCAATCGACGAACAGGCTTCGGTGAATCTGCCACATTACACTGCTGTGGACGTTCAAGTCAGCCGAGACTGATCTAAAAAGAAAAGCTCTAAAGTTTCCCAGAAAGTTGGTGATGGTTCTGGTGTTTTGTCACCAAACCTGATATCACTTACAGCTGCTCCAGTTTTGGTTTAAGTTCGGCCGTGGTATCAAGTTCATTTCTGGTCAGCACGTATTTGACATAGTCACCAGGTTTGCTACGTTCAAGGCGACTTCCTCTTTTTTATTTTCCTTCCCTCATTTTTAGCCTCCTCGAGAATCAAGGTTTTCAGCCTCATGAGGATGATGTGTATATACTGGTGAGCCTGAGTGGTTTTCATTGCGTAGTCAACATACTGCTGGAGTTCGGGGTGTGGATCTCTCATGGAAGCCACCAACCAGAGCTGCTTGTACTTCTGGTGTTGGTTCTGGTGATGTTCATATCAGTTCTAACATTGTTCAGTTTTCTTCTCCAGTAGTGCCGGTTCATGTTGCACAGCTCCAGGCACTCCGTGACTCGTTCGTTGAGGCTCTTTTGCTTTCCGAACAAAAACGGGGAGATGGTGATGAAGACGCGATGGATGGTGCTAATGTTGATACGACTGCGGAGGGAAATGAATCCACATAGTTGTGTTTTGTTTGTTTTAAATAATGGGTACTTGTTAAGGGAAAGTTTTAATTTAGGGGGAGTTTTGAACTTTTTAGTGCGTCTTGGGTATTTTGTTCAAAAAAGCAAAAAGGGGAGATTGTTGGAAAATTTATTTATGAGAATTTTCTTATTTTGTTATTTGCCTTTCTTGGGCTCAAAATAAATTAGGACTCTAGATTTATTTTCTAGATTGAGTTTTAAGACTTTATTTAATCTTCTAGTTTATGTTTAGGACTGGTTTTACTTGTTTACCAAGTATAAGAGTCTTGTCTATTTAAGACAAGAGAAGGACGGATTTTGATCAGAGAACGCAGCAAGCAAAGAAGCAAGAACGAGAAGAATACGAGCAAGTAAAAGACTTGAGGCAACGATCCAAATCAATGAGATTTTTGAAATTGCGTAACCAACGGAGAAGATCATCACAAGCTTTGCCTCAAGACTTGAAGCCACGATCTTAATTACGGAGATATTCGAAGTTGCGTAACCAATGAAGAAAATCATCACGAGCTTGGCGACAAGTATTTTAGTATCAAGTGTTGATACTAATATTTTTCATATATTACTTTATATTTTTGTATTGATTTTGAACAAAGAAAAGTAATATAGTTTTCGGGTTTTTTTCCCAAGTTCGTAAGTACTTTTACTTATGAACGAAATTTAAATTGATGTGTTCAAATTCTTTTTAATATTTATTCCGCTGCATATTTTAACAACTCTATTTGATGTTATTTCGGTGTTTTAACACCAGTCTCAACATCTGTTTTAAAACTATTTCTTTTTATATTCACAACTCTGAAACTGTTTCGTGTTAATTCCAGTGTTCTTAACACCGAACTTAACACTGTTTTACCGATACTTATTTAGTTACCATAGGTCTTACAAATTTACAAAATACTCCTCCAATAGTTCCGCATACAGTACATGTTACTTGGGTTGATCGATTCTAAATATATATGTAAAATATACTTTTTGTGAGTTTTCAAATAACTATGAAAATAAGTAGCAAGAGAAAAAAATATTCGATAAGTATATTGATTTTATCATATTTTTATATTAAAAAAATTTAATTATTGAAATCATAAGCATCCGACAACATAGAAAATGAGTATGTACTTTAGATTGAATGAAAATAAAGAAAATGAGTTGGACTTTAAAAGAAAATAAGTTGAATTTTGTCTGATTAATAAAAAAAAAAAAGAAAAAAAAGGGACCAGCTGCTTTACGAAAATTGGGCAGATTCTTTTAGAATACTTTTTAAATAAAATGCAGCTTGTTGGCTGGGAAAAATAAAATTTAAATTTACTATAACTTAGAAATTAGAACAAGGATAATGTCACTATATTGCCTAGATCATACGAGATTTTTATTGCGTTTCTTATATGTAGCATGTTGATTGTATTGAAGTGATTCTACGTGCCTAATAAAATTGAGAATGAATTAGAAACTGGAATGTCCATACCAGCACTGAATTCCACAAAATTTGCAGAAACAATACGATCTGTGTGGTAAAGCATGCTACAAAAAATCCCATTATTAAATGACCAGAAACGATATGTATTCTGGTATGTTCAAAAATAATTCTTTCGAACTTTAAATGCTGTCGGTGCAATAATTGTGACGATGTGTTCCCAATTCAAATTGTACATCTGACTATTAGTGTACATCAAGCCAATTGTAACAAGCAATTTATTTTATTTCTACAATAGTAATAATTAATCTGATTAGTTAATAGTGACCGAGGATTTTAAATTCGACGGAATGGAAAAGCATATCAAAAGGATACATTGAAAGCAAATGATTGCACTTTTTTGACGTTCATTTGGTGGAAAACTAGAAATAAAAAGCCACTTTATATACCACTTTTTCATGCTATAGATGATGGCAAGAGGTTTCAACATCGAGCGAGCTCCTTAATAATCTGCCTAGTCAGTTTCATTTGAGTGCATTGAGATGGGCCTGAAAATTTACTTGCACAATTTAGCTAGTTGAAATACATTTTTAATCCACCGCTGATAGATAATCCTCCGAAACTGAGCCATAAAAAAATGAAAAAAGAAAAAAAGGAGAGGAAATGAAAAACTTTAAAATAATTAAAAAAAAAATCACAAAAACACTAAAATACTAAAAAGAAAAAAAATATCTAAAATCCGAAAGATTTTTAGTTAGACGGAAAATATCAACTCCTTTGGTTATGTTTGGTCTATGACTTTCAATTACGGATTGAGATTCCAAATCTCAAAATTCGATTTTTTCACATTTTCAATAAGAAATAAACAATTTCTTTCACATAATCATACTCTTATTTTTTTTTATCTCATTATCATCACATTTAAATAATTATATATTAATAAATACAATGTAAATACAACACCAACAACTTTTCACATATGATTTAATATCAAATACTTACCCCGTCTCGTTCCATCTATTGTAATTTAATTTTTTTTTTGTCCCGTTCTATCTGTCGCATTTACATTTTCAAAAAATAATTATTGTTATTTTTTATTTTTCCAATGATAATTAAATGTTACTTTACTACTTTTATCCATACCTTTATTATTTTACACTTAATTATTTTAAACAAAAGGATATTATGATCATTTTATACCTATAATTATAACAACAATAGTCTTTTTTAATCTCCGTAACATGATCAACTGCGAAAAATAGAATGAGACGGAGGGAGTACAAATAATAAGCCTTAGCAAACTTGAATGATTTTGGCGAACAGAGGTTGCATCGTAGACCTACTACATAATATATTATTATTAAGGTATTAAGGCTCTCTTCAATAGTACAAATAATAGGAGGGAGTACAAATAATAAGCCTTATGTCACGCCTCGCTCATGAGGGTCAGGCCAAGCCGGGACACACATGGCCGATGGCGCGCATGGTGGGAAAAATAGTGCACGGGCAGCAGTATGCGGGAAGGCCCCAGAATCTTCTAGAGACGTGCAGGATTTGGCCGAACAGGTTCGGGCCGGAAAGATTCGCAGGAGGGCCGAGCTGTTGGAAGCTGCTAGAATAGTGCGGAGACATCTAGCCGATTCGGGACATTCGTGCGGGACACGCCCAAGAGGGGTTTAGTAGGGACCGAAATGTTATAGATTTCTCTAGGACATGTCTTGGTTAATGCTTGTAAATAGTAGTGGCGCCTAGAGGGTGGTAGAACTCTCTAGAAATATCATGTAAATATTAGAATCGCGGACGTTCTAGATCCCTCCATTTAAGGAGGTGGAACAGTGGAGCATAAATTAGTGTAGGGTGTTATAGAGAATTCCACGTAAGGAGGTGAAAGTAGTATAACTAGGGCATGAGGCTCCTCTTTATAACCATCGAATCCAATTGAGTTTTCATTCAAGCAATCAAGTTTCTTCAAACCAACGTGTTCAATTCCCACAATCTTTCTTTCCTTCGTTTCCTCACCATCTTTTTTTTTTTTCTTTTTTCGAGAGGCTGATTTAACTATCGCGAGGAGCGGAATGGCGAAGGAGGGATTGCAACCTACAACATAATATATTATTTTTTAAGGCTATCTTCAATAGTAAGTCTAAAATTCAAAATTGTTGAGACCCCAAGTAATTATTATTGCTTTTAATCTTGTACAAAAGTGCTTTTAATCTTGTACAAAAGTAGATGTTTTTGTTTTTTTTGGTAGTACCATCAAATAACTTTGAAACTTGTGTGTCAAAAGAAATGAGACATTTTTGCAAATTGATCTCAAATTTGACACTTTTTTATGAGGTGATCTCAAATCAAATTTGAGTATAAATGCATTATCAGATCTTATACCCAAATTATAAGTTGGACACCCAAAATCGGAGATGACCTTATAATGTGATCCAATATCTAATTAACATCACAATCTCTAGTTCACCTGACTGCATTTGTAAGTTATTACTAATTAGTCCCACGATTCACACAACTCTTCCTGGAATTCCCGTCATAAATATTTTTTAATAAACATTAAAAAACAAATAAATAGGTATTCAGGCAGTATATCATGATTGCAAATTTGTTCCTGATTTTCCTGTCCCCAAAGTTAAAAATGTTAAAGAGGGAAAATACATCAAAATCCAGTTTAGCCCCCCATTAACCCCTCTAACCACTCTTTTTGCCCCCACAGTCTTTTTCCTTTTCACTTCATCCATTGCATAGATAGAACGTGACCATTAGCTCAGCTCTAGAGAGGAGAGAGAGAGCACCACCTTTAATAACTGCCACATGATTGTAGTGTATTGCCAGACTTTCTTTTCCTGGATAACCAAAAAATATAAAAAAAGCAAACCTCATTTGCTTTTTCCTGACTAGCTCCTGTTTCAGTCTTTTGTCCCCGTTCCTCAACAAAGAAAGCCAAAAAAGACACCGAGCAAGTATTCAGGAAAAAAAAAAAAAATCAAAATCAAAAACTGTGAAAATACAGTAGATACAAACTTTAAGGACAGTCCTTTGAGTTCCATCTCAAAAAGCATTTTCAAATTTGAATTGAGATAAATAATCAGACAAGCAAATATCAGCTTTCACCTTTCAGAAGAGATAATCCCATTTATCTTACTTTCCCCCATACCACCTGTTTGATAAAATTCCTGAAAGAAGATAAGAAAGGAAATGAAGCTTCTGTTTTTGCTGCTCATACCCATTTGGTTTTTTAGTTTTCCTTCGTTTTCTGTTCCAGTTGATGTCAAGCCAGACCCTCCAGTTGTTGAGCCCGTTATTCCAACTGAGAAAGATCCATTTTTTAAGAACTCTTCTGATCTGATAGCTCATCCTCCAGGTAATTTCATTTTAATTTTTGCTGTTTCTTGCCTGCATTGTTTTTTGTGTTTGAAATGGTGGGCTCTGAGATTTTAATCTTTTCTTTTTTTTCTTTTGAATTTATTTGGCTGGCCCTGTTTGCTTTCTTGTTGAAAGTTTAAAGACTGGGATAATATTGCTTTTATATCAATGCTCAGCTTTAAAAAGAAAAAAACTTATCTTTTTATCCTTTTTGAAGGCCGGAGGTTGAGGGTCTTTTTTTTTTTAATAAATCACTTCATCTCTAAAGATAATAATCAATTTCTTTTTTCGATGTGGCCAGATGTTGCAGATGTTAAGGTAGTTCACCACCAGGATTTAAACAAGAAAATCCTTATTGCGCTTGTTGTCTCTTCATCTCTTCTTGGGGGGATTTTGCTGCTGGTGTCTTGTTTCTCGATCTACAGATTGAAAAAACTGAAGAAATGCAATGAAAAAAAGGATCAACATTCAGGTGCCTTCCCATTTTACTAGAAGCCAATTTAACTCTTCATTTATTATACCACCTTTATATATACATTATTGTAATTCTTTTAATTACGAATATACAGATGCTGCAAAGGGTATTTCATTGGGTCCGATTTTGGAAAAGTTCGGTTCTTTGAAAATCGGTGGCAAAAAGGGTTCCATTGCTGCAATTGAGTACCATTTGTTAGTAGCTGCAACGAACAATTTTGACGAAGCTAATATTTTAGGCGAAGGGGGATTAGGACGTGTGTATAAAGCACATTTCAATGACCATTTTCACGCGGCTGTTAAGAAAATATATGCTGGTGGGCAAGAAGCTGAAAGAGAATTCCAGGTAATATGTTAGGCATTTTTGTTTTTAAAATTTGAAATTGCAAATTTACTCATTTTATTGTCTTGAAATTGCAGAACGAGGTTGAGTCATTGAGTAAAATTCAGCATCAGAATGTAGTTTCTCTATTAGGATATTGTATACACGGTGAAGCCCGATTCTTGGTTTATGAATTGATGGAGAATGGTTCTCTCGAATTCCACTTGCATGGTAAAATTTAATTAATTTTTTTTTGGATGTAAATTATCAAATTACTTATCCCGAGCCTAATTATGCTAGAATATTTATTTGATACTTAATCTCAGGACCTTGTAATAGATCAACATTGACTTGGCATTTGCGAATGAAAATTGCTCTCGATGTTGCAAGGTACCAATTTTAATGATTTGTTCTTTTTTCCCCAGAAAATATATTTATTTAGTCATTTTTCCTAATTATGACAAACTTATTTAATTACTGATAATCAGAGGATTAGAGTACCTACATGAACGTTGCAATCCTCCTGTGATCCATAGAGACCTTAAGTCCTCGAATATTCTTCTGGATTCCAACTTCAATGCCAAGGTAACATGCATGGGAATATATGATCTCGGTGTAGTGGAATTAAAAAATAAAATTGCTATTTTTAAATTAAGTGTTTTGGTGCAGCTTTCTGATTTTGGTCTTGCAATTACTGGAGGTAACGCGAACAAGACCGATATCAAGCTTTCGGGAACTTTGGGTTATGTAGCTCCGGAGTATCTTCTAGATGGTTCGGACTCTTCTTTTGTCTCGAAATTTGTGACATGAAATTTATAACTTGAAACAGTATATAATTAAGAGAATATAACTAGGAAAGAGAAACTGTTCCTTTAAATTGTATGGGAATTCAAAAGTTTATTGTAGTTTGAGGAGCAACCCTGAATAAAATTTAAGTATGATTACAAAACGTACCCTCGTGGTTTGGCATAATTACAAAAAAAGCTAGCTAACTTTCAAAATTACAATAAATACTCCTGAAGTGTGATTCAGTGTTAATATTAAGGGGCTAATTGTAATGTTTTTGTATATGTGACGTGGTTTTTGATATATATATATATATGTATATATATTTGTATTGCTTGTGAAGGGGTAAATGTAAGATAAAATAAAATCTCAGGTTTTTTTTTTTTTTTTGTAATTTTGAAAGTTAGCTGGGCTTTTTTGCAATTTAGGTCAATTCTCAAGGGTGTTTTTTGTAATTAACCCTTAAGTATATCGTATGCGCTGTACAATAAGAAAAAAAGTAAAGTCTTTTATGTTGCAAATTTTACTTGATTTCGAAGGTTGAGTTCAAGGTACTCGTGTATGGAATTATTTGAAGTACAACTATACTAATTTTTTTGTTTTACCGAGTGGGAAATATTTAATGAAATAACTATGTTTCTACTTTTCTTGAAATGGAGTTTAAATGTCTATTACCGAAGCTTTTGACAAATATTCTTGAAACAAAATCAAACCAGGTAAGCTTACTGACAAAAGCGATGTGTATGCGTTTGGTGTGGTGCTTTTGGAGCTTTTGATGGGAAGAAGGCCGGTGGAGAGAGTAGCTGAAGCTCAGTGCCAATCTATAGTTACTTGGGTAAGTAAATTTTTGTTGTCCAGGTTGGTCTATTATTTGGTTATGATGAGTTTATATTCCTACATCGGCCTTATTAATGTCTTATCCTTTTTCAACGAAACAGGCAATGCCTCAACTGACCGACCGATCAAAGCTTCCAAATATTATCGATCCGGCCATCAGAAATACTATGGACTTGAAGCATTTGTATCAAGTATGTTCCAAATACAATAGCAATTATTGTTAAATATTCTAATGTGCACCCTAATTACAAAAACAAATAAGGGTTAGTTACAAAAAGTACCCTCGAGGCTGAGATAACAAAAAAACAAAACAAATCAGCTGACTTTTAAAATTACAAAAAATATCCTCTGGATTTTATTTCCCCCCTTCACTACAAGAAAGATTTCAAGAAACCCTTCACATCAATACAAATATTACACTTACCCCTTAACACTGAATCAAACCTTCGGTCAAAGGAACTTTTTGTGATTATCCCCCAAAAAATAAAAAAATAAAAATCTGGTTATCTTCAAAATTACACATATTCCATTCTACTTTTGTAGTTAACCCAAATTAAAATAAGTTGGATGAATTTACTAATATTCGGATATGTTGATTTTATTTTAAATTCTTAATCGTTTTTTTTAAGGTGGCTGCAATAGCTGTGCTATGTGTACAACCGGAGCCAAGTTATAGACCGTTGATAACAGACGTGTTGCACTCGTTCATCCCCCTCGTGCCTGTTGATCTTGGAGGATCATTAAGAGTTACAGAACCTGCTCTCTCAACCTGTGTATAAAGCTTGCTCTCATTTTCACTGTTTCTTCTGAATTGTTCTTGAGGCGGAAAAGCTTTGTTTTTTCTAAAATCCGTATTTAGATCTAGGATTTGTATTTTTTGGTCGGTTTTGCTTCTCACGGTTTGTAAAAAATACTTGCACCTCTGCAAGAAGAACCGTGTGCCTTGTCCGTAATCTGTTGTGGCTCCTTCTTTTTGTATATATAAGAGTTCCGTTTTTCTGAGGCGCGCATACCTAGTCATACTGAATTTTGTTCGATGCTGTGTAACACATATCTTCGCTAAATTTGATTCCAAGAAGGGATAATTACACAAACTACCCCCTGAGGTTTAGACTAATTCCAAAATTACAAATGACCCATTGGGTTTTGCTTTTGCCTTGAACAACTGCAACCTGGATAGCAATCTATTTGGAAGACAAATACAAATCTCAAGGGGTTATTGTAACTATGGAAGATATCGGGTCTTTTTGTGATTTGGCTAAGTCTCATGGGTAGGTTTTTGTAGTTAATGTTATGATTTTTTGAAGTTTTCAAACTTCAAAATTGCATTTGCATTATTATGAATTTGCAACCTACAATTTAATTTTGTAACACCCTGTAATGGTTATTATTTTGCATTTGATTCTTAATTTTCAAAAGACACTTTAACACTATAAATAAGAGTACCTAGGGGTCTAGCTAAGTACACAAAAATATTCCCAAGCATACAAACAAATTCTTGCATTCTTTATAATATTTTGGTCAACATGATAAGGTCTTGGTCTTTAGTTTTCTTGTGAATGTGCTCACAATAGAAGACGCCGGTTGTGACCTTCTTGGGTTTTATCTTATGGTGGTGTTGTGCCGTCAAAACTTGCACGGAGGGAGGCCATCATGGTCTTAGGACAACTTTAAGTGGCGTAACTCCTACAACCAACTTTTCTATTTTATATATACTTAATTTAATTTAATTTAATTTAATTTCAAGCGGTATTCATGCTTCATTTATTTATATATTTGCAAACCATTTAGAATCATAATAAATAATTTTTTCAACAACAATCTAAGATCGTGATTTTCACTATTGCAAATATATATAGCATTCACAAAATATGATTTTAAAATTAAAAAAAATTATATTGCTTGCTTATTCGATTATGTTGTATAACTTATAATCACTATTGTTTCATATTGTCTTATGTTTCATTGATTTTGGATGGATATAACCTTTCATTAGGTTTTCAATATATTATAGAAAATATTTACCTGAATTGTCTTATATTTTGAATTAGTTTAAAAAGAGTGAACTTTTCATTCGGCATATTATTTATTTGCAGGACATATGTATTATATAAAATAATTGACCCCATTTTGTTTGTTTGATTGATCGGGAATATTTACATGCCGAGTAATAACTTTCATTTCATTGTCACTAATTAGGTCAATTTTGTTTCGTTGCCATTATTTAATAACTCCAAAGCAAATGTTAATTTTAATACTATTTAAATTAAATGTGATTGTTAGAAAATATATAGTTCAATTTAGCATATTGAAATATTAGGCGAACTTATTTTTTCTTATGTTTTATGTGAGATGTGATTATTTGAATCCTACCTGTTTATTTCTTGTACTTTTATTTGCCTAAATAAACTCTCTGTATAACAATATTTGAAGATTGTCTAATGGTATCAAATGAAGGAGATAATATAAACTCGATGAGTTTGTTGGGCTAAATTTTAAGGAATGAAAAAAAATATCAAATGAAATATTGTTTAATTGTTCTTGGATTTATTTCCGTCATAGATGAAAACACATAATAAAGTTCTTAACATCCACCATTGTCTTATCATATTCTTAGTGCTTTCAAATAAGGTTGTTATTACTAGAAATAATAGTTTTGTTGGAAAAGGATTTGTGAGTGATGGATTATTTAAATTGGATGTTATTAGTGATAGCAATGAAAGTTCTAGTTTTATTTTAATATCAATCTAATGTTTCATGGCATGAAAGATTGGGACACATTAGTAATAGAAAGATAAAAAGGCTTATGGGCTTAAATATGGTCCCAATGTCTGAAATAAAAGTTGATCAAAAGTGTGAAATTCGTGCCCAATCCGAACAAACTAAAAAACCTTATAAATCAACTCATAGAAATTCAGTTATCTTAGAATTAATTCATAGTGATGTTTGTGATTCAACTAGAGGAAGGAATAAATATTTTGTGACATTCATTGATGATTTTTCTAAATATTATTACATTTATCTCATTAAATATAAGGATGAAGTTTTTGGAAAATTTAAAATTTACAAAAGTGAAGTAGAGAACCAAATAGAGAAAAAGATTAAAATAATTAGATCTAATATAAGGGGTGAGTATTCTTCGGTAGAACTAATAAAATTTTGGGAAGATAATGGTATAATACATGAGCTTATACCTCTTTATTCACCTGAATCATATGGTGTAGCTGAAAGGAAAAATAAGACTTTGATGGATATGGTTAATGCACTGTTGTTAAATTCTGGAGCACCTGAGAATTTGTGGGGGGAAACATTTTTATCTTCTTGTTTTGTACAAAATCGAGTTATTGTTAAAGATAACGATAAAACTCCGCATGAGTTATGAAAAAAGAGGGCTCCAAGACTGGATTTTCTTAAAGTGTGGAGGTATCTAGCAAAAGTAGTAATACTCGAGTTTAAGAGAAATAAAATAGGACCTAAAACTATAGATGCTATTTTTCTTGGTTATGCTCAAAACAGTAGTGCGAATAGATTTTTAGTTGTTAATTCTGAAATTAGTGGAATTTCTAATAATACAATTATTGAAGCTAGAGATGCTACATATTTTGAGAATATGTTTCCTTTTAAAATTAGAATTCCTCTAAGTCTAGACTTGAGTCTTTTAAAGGTGAATCTTCTACTCATGTAAATTCAGAAAATAAAGAAGAAACATTAGTAGAATTAAAGGAAAAGTAAAAGAACCAAGGTTAAAAAGAGTTTCGGAGATGATTTTACTTCATTCTTAGTTGAAGGAGATCCACAAATTTATAATGAAGCAATATCTTCTATGGATGCACCTTTTTGGAAAGAAGATATCAAACATAAATACAATTCTATTAATTCAAAATAATACTTGGGTTTTACCTGATTTACCTGCAGGTAGTAAATGAATAGGGTGCAAATGGATTTTTAAGAAAAAAAAATTAAAAGCGGATGGTACAATAGATAAATATAAAGCAAGATTAGTGGCTACAGGATTTAATCAACAGGAAGGAATGGATTATTTTGATACTTATTCTCCAATTGTTATGATTTCAAGTATTAGAGTTTTATTAGCTTTATCTTCTATTCATAAGTTAACGATACATCAAATGGATGTCAAGACCGCATTTTAAATGGGGATTTAGATGAAGAAATTTATGTGGAACAACCTCAAGATTTTAAGGTGAAAGGACAAGAGCATAAAGTATGTAAATTAGTCAAATCCTTACATGGTTTAAAACAAGCACCAAAACAATGACATGAAAATTTTAATGTTGTTATACATAGTTATGTTTTTAAATCAAATGAACATGATAAGTGTATATACTGCAAGAAAGAAATTGGTGAATATGTGATATTGTGTTTATATGTGGATGACATATTAATCTTTGGTTCAAATTTGAGTTTAATTGAAAATGTGAAAACTTATTTGTCGGATAACTTTGAGATGAAGGATTTAGGAGAAGCACATATAATATTGGTTATGAAAGTTAAAATGCTAAAAGAAAGCATATTATTAAATATAACTGATTTTATTGAAAAATTCTTGATAAAACTCAATTATAATGATTGTAAACCAATGTCATTACTTATGATCCAAATGTACATTTACACAAAAATTTAGGAGAACCCGTCTCTCAATTAAAGTATTCTTAAATTATAGGATCTTTATTATATTTCACAAATAGAACAAGACTAGATATTCCTTATGAAGTAGGGAGACTTAGTAGATACACACATAATCCTAGACCAGATATTTCTTATGAAGCAGGGAGACTTAGTAGATACACACATAATCCTAGTAAGGATCATTGGAGTGCTTTAGAAAGAATACTTAAGTATCTTAGAGGAACTTTAAACTTCTCCTTATGTTACAAAGGTTCTCTAAATTTACTTGAGGGATATAGTGATGCTAATTGGATCACTGATGATTATGAAATTAAGTCAACTAGTGGATTTGTTTTTGTTTTAGGTGGAGCAGCGATAACATGGGGATATAAAAAAATAAACTGTTATAATCATAGTATATTTATTTTCTCAAAACCGATTTTCGGTGAGTGAGAAATAAATTGTGTAAGTAAGCCATTTGAGAAGGGGAAGTCTATAAAATCCCACATTGAAAATGTAAGAAAAATTTATACACTTTATAAGTTAAGAGAAAGTTGTATTGAACATCATATGATTAGGCCCATGCACTAGTAGGTTGTAACAGTGGGCTTGGGCCTAGGCCTTGGCTTTGGATCTTGAACATTAACTTAGGACTTTGGGCTCTTTGGGTCTTTGGGTCCTGGGCCATGGGTCTCTCTTGGGCTATATGAGATTGGTTTTGAACCAATTCATTTTATTTTTTGGACTCTCCAAATGAGAATGGGATCGACCCATTAAAATGCTCAGGCCTTTTGGTCAAATGAAAATGGTTCTACCCATGACTTCTCAACTTCATCAGCAGCAATTGAGGGGTCTCAAAGCTGTGATAATGGAGGTAGTGGAGGTAGTGGTTATAGTGGAGAATTAAGCCACTAATTGCAGCTGCTCCATCCTTTTCAAATTCCCAACCCCTGCAAGGTGAATTCTATAAATAGACTTAGAAGTTTTAGGCAGAAGACACTCTGAATCAACTTCATTCTGCATATTTTCTGCACTAAATCCTCAAGCAATTGTTTTAAATTTTTGTGCTCGGTTTCACACTTTTCAAGTTCGTTAGAACTTTGAAGTTTGGTGTGCTAGTACTTCAAAGGCGTTAAGTCGTTATATCATTGGGGACATTATGCCAGTTCTATCAGCACTATACAGGGCGTATTTGTCTTGCGGAAAGAGATCTTTCTTGCCTCGATTTGTTGTTCCATCTGTCCGGTTGAAGAAGGTGCTACCTTTCAAGTTTTACCTATTTTCCATTTTTTCATTGTTTAGCTTTTGTAAGAACTGTAGTACAGTTCAGTAGCAATTTCATTTTAGTATTTATATATTGCAACAATCGCAAGACAAATATTATTTTGTTACTGAACTCATGGAGAACATCAACCAACAAATCGACGAACACTGCCGAAGCAACAGGAACCTTTGAAAATGTTGCTATTCCTACTGCCAACGTTCATGCTGAAAGACTTGAAAAATTCAATGGTCTTGATTTCAAGAGATGGAAACAAAAGATGCTGTCCTATCTAACCACTATGGGTTTGACTAGATATATGAAAGAGGATCCACCTTTGGTTGTGGAAAACGAAGTCAATGCTGACTTACGTGCTGTGTATGATGCTTGGGGCCAAGGTGATTACCTTTGTCGAAATCATGTCTTGAATGGACTGAGTAATGAACTGTACAATGTGTATAGTGCTGTGAAGACTGCCAAGGAAATTTGGGATGCTTTGGAGACAAAGTACAAGTCTGAAGATGCTCATGCGAAAAAGTTCATTTTTGGGAAGTTTCTGGACTTCAAGATGGTTGATTATAAGACTGTCATCTCTCAAGTCCAAGAGTTCCATCTGATTCTGCATGATATCCATGCTGAGGGCATGTCCTTAAGTGAATCGTTCCAAGTAGCTTCCGTGACTGAGAAGTTACCTTTGGGTTGGAAAGACTTTAAAAATTACCTTAAACACAAGACAAAGGAGATGACACTTTAGAGGTTGATTGTCAAGTTTCGTATTGAAGAAGACAATCGAAAATCTGAGAATAAGATTGGTAGATTTTCAATGGAGGCTTGGATTAATCTGTTGGAGTGTTTAAAAGAAAAGTGCCTAATGCTCAAAACAACAAAGGCAATCAAGTAACCAATGATTGGAAGTTTACTGGGAATTGTCATAATTGTGTCAAACTAAACCATATGGCAAAAGATTGCAAGAAGCCCAAAAAGAACAATGGGCAGTATCGGGGACAATCAAGTGCTCATCTTGTTGCTCCTGAACCGGTTGAACTGATTGACTTTGATATGTCAGCTGTGGTGTTTGAAGCCAATATGGTTGATAACCCAAGGAAGTGGTTCATTGATACTGGTGCCACTCGACATGTCTGTTCTGACATAGATGTGTTTTCAAACAACACTGTTTCAACGGGTCGTAAGCTCCATATGGGGGATTCGTCTTCGTCGGAACTGGCTGGAATTGGAAATGTTTCTCTTAAGCTAATGTGACGCCCCGATTTAGATTTACATTTTTAAATAATTCAAGAAGGAATCTTGGAGTCACAAATAAATGTCGAGTTTCATAACAATAACATTATAAAAATTCATAATTTCAAAATGATCAAGTTTACGCAGCGGAATATTTAAAAAAAATAAAAACAAATTGCTATCAGTGGAGAACGATAGCTAAAGTACTCTAGTTCCACATTCTTTTGAAAACATAAAACGGATAACGAGTATCCCTATTCCTTCCTCATTTCCCATTCACTCGATATTCTCATTTGTACCTGAAAGAAAAACATCGTTGATTTGGGATGAGTTCAACGTACTCAATAGTTACGGGTGTGCCAGCGGAGATAGTGGTGGCTCTCGGGTCTCGCACGGGCCGGAGCAGGGTCTCGTGAGTTTCAGGCACGGTGGACATCCACGGTGGCAGCGGCTCCGACAGCTGCTATGGGGGAGTCGGCGAGGCGGGCTCGGGCTGTGGGTTTGGCTAAGTTGGGTTTGGTGGTGGTGGTGGCGATCCGGGCCTTAGAAAAAGGTCGCGGGTCTGGAAGTTGGGCGGTAGGGATGGTTTGGTTTCGGGCCATGACTTGGAGACGGTGGTTTGGGATCTTGGTTGTTCGGGCCGGTAGTTGT
>BMAC01000965.1:267691-281961 GCA_014905375.1 Phtheirospermum japonicum | reverse complement strand
TGTTTAAAAGAAAAGTGGCCTAATGCTCAAAACAACAAAGGCAATCAAGTAACCAATGATTGGAAGTTTACTGGGAATTGTCATAATTGTGTCAAACTAAACCATATGGCAAAAGATTGCAAGAAGCCAAAAAGAACAATGGGCAGTATCGGGGACAATCAAGTGCTCATCTTGTTGCTCCTGAACCGGTTGAACTGATTGACTTTGATATGTCAGCTGTGGTGTTTGAAGCCAATATGGTTGATAACCCAAGGAAGTGGTTCATTGATACTGGTGCCACTCGACATGTCTGTTCTGACATAGATGTGTTTTCAAACAACACTGTTTCAACGGTCGTAAGCTCCATATGGGGGATTCGTCTTCGTCGGAACTGGCTGGAATTGGAAATGTTTCTCTTAAGCTAATGTGACGCCCCGATTTAGATTTACATTTTTAAATAATTCAAGAAGGAATCTTGGAGTCACAAATAAATGTCGAGTTTCATAACAATAACATTATAAAAATTCATAATTTCAAAATGATCAAGTTTACGCAGCGGAATATTTAAAAAAAATAAAAACAAATTGCTATCAGTGGAGAACGATAGCTAAAGTACTCTAGTTCCCACATTCTTTTGAAAACATAAAACGGATAACGAGTATCCCTATTCCTTCCTCATTTCCCATTCACTCGATATTCTCATTTGTACCTGAAAGAAAAACATCGTTGATTTGGGATGAGTTCAACGTACTCAATAGTTACACTGACTTAACCAATGAAAAATCATACAACTCACAAATAGTACAATCGATCATAGAATTCATAGTTTTATCGTAGAAAATAAGTTGACTGCAGCTAAAACGCGCCGGGATATACCCGATGACCCTTTTCCCCGGTCACAGACACATTTGGTCTCTGGTTTTAATTCGTGGTTATAGCACGCCGGGATATACCCGATGACCCTTTTCCTCGATCACAGACACATTTGGTCTACGGCTATATTAGTTTTTTGGAAATATAGAATCGCATGATACACATAGCACATAAATTTGAGTACATAAAATTTAACATAGGTAAGTCAGTGGTCCCTACCTCGAAATAAAGTCGTGAAATAAATCGATTGAATGCACGTGGTTGATTCCTATGTCCCGATTTCCTCGTCACCTAATCATTTGAAAAATATACTTAATTAGTATATATATAATTAAATAATTTTTAAATATTAATATATAATATATTTATTTAAAATACATAATATAATATTAAAATAAATAATAATGGACTCAATTGGGGTTTTGGATAAATTAGGGACTCAATTGATATAGGACAAAAGCTTTTGGAGTCAATTGAACAAAATTAGAAACTGGGGGTTAAATTGAAAAGGGGCTAGAAAGGCTGGGGGTCAATTTGGGAACTTGGAAAAGTTTAAAAGGAATAAAAGGGCTTCAGCCCTTTAACCCTAATCATCCGCCCTAACCCCCTCTCCTCTTCGGCTTTTCTCTCCTTTCTTTCATTTCTCCCCGTCCAGAAATCGGCCAGCCCCTCCTTCTTGCTCAATCGTCGCCGGCGGCCGAAGGTGCGCGGTGGCAATCGGCGGCGCGATGGTGGCGAAGAACTGGCAAGGAGGCGCAACACGGCAGCCTCCGGCGAGGCAGCGCCCCTCTCCCCCTTTTTCTGAAATCGACGGCGAACGGCGACAGCGACAACAGCGGCACTCGGGTCGGTCTCGGCGGCTCTCCGCCTTCTTCGGCGTCAACGTGGTGGCACGATTCGTCGGTGGTGACGGGGTTATGGGCCAGAGGGTGTGCCAGCGGAGATAGTGGTGGCTCTCGGGTCTCGCACGGGCCGGAGCAGGGTCTCGTGAGTTTCAGTCCAGCGTGGCTTCCGTTTCAGGCAGGTTGGCGTACGGGCTGGTTGGGTTGGCGATCCAGTTGTGATTTGACGTGGGGGTTGTGGAAAAAAATGGGTTTTCGTTTGGAGACGAAGAAGTTGAGTTTGGTGGCTATGGTTTGTGGTTTTCGACGATTGTATTGGTTTGGTTTCGGGTTTAACTCGGCAGTAGTCGTGGGCTGCCGGAAATGGGTTTGAGTCGGACGGTTTGGCTGCAGGTTCTTCCGGGCTTGGTTGGCTTCGTGTGCTGGTGACTGTGGGTTTTTGGGTCGTTTTGGTTGGTTGGGTTTGGCAGCCGATGGTGCTCGGGCTTGGTGGCGACTGGGAGTTGGCGGCCATTGGTTTGGGTGGTAGCTATTGTTCGGGTGGTGCTGGGGGTTTTCCGGCGATTTTTGGGTGGCGATGGTGATGAGGATTTTGGCAGGGAAACTGCCGTTTGAATTCTTTAGAAACACAAAAAAAATAAATAATAAACATTTCATTACCTATGTGTTGTGGCTCTTTGTATGTTGTTGCTTGTTGTGTACAGAAAAATTGAATGAATGTTGGTTGGCTTGAAGTTGTTTTTGTGAAGGAGTGAGTAGTGTTTTCGTGGCTGTGGACGTGTAGAGAAGGAGAAATGGGGTGGATAAGGTTGGCATACTTTTAAAACAAGATCAACATTTTTTTTTTTGAAAGGGTAGGGTTAGGTTTTCATGGGCTTGGGCCTAATTTATGACATTGGGCCTTGAAGTTCAAAACCGTAAATACTTAAAAGACGACCCAACAGTAATCGAATAATTACATATACGATTCAATAGATTAATTTAAATAAATGAATAAATTTCTAATAATTACAATAGATTCTTAAAATTTGAGAATTATAATTTAAGTAAATAAATAAACAAATTACTAGATACTTATAATTGTTTCTTTAAAGTTTTTAATATAATTTTTAATTGAAAACGAACTATATATTCGTTTTAAATATGTATCTTAGATTCTTTAAAATTTAAAATAGAAAATTCGTTTATGGCGACGAGCTTGGGACTAGGATCATATTTCTAATGCACAATGATAAATAAAAATGAAAATATGAAAATGTGAATTTGATGCACGGGTGTTACAGCTAACTTCTGGAAAAGAGCTACTGCTGAAGGAAATGCTGCATGTACCAGACATCCGTAAAAATCTAGTATCTGGATCACTGCTGGTTGATCATGGATTTAAGTTAGTCTTTGAAGCTAAGAAATTTGGTTTAAGCAAGTTTGGACATTTCTTAGGTAGGGGTTATTAAGGTAAAGGATTGTTCAAACTGAATGTACTGGCTACTCACCCTGTCAACTCTATAAGTATGAATGAAAATGCATCTAATTCCGTTTACTTGCATTAGTGTTCTGATTTATGGTATATTAGGTTAGGACATGTTAATCTAAATGCAATAAAAATACTTATGAATTTGGATTTGTTACCAAACTCAAAAATTAATTTAAAAAATAGATGTGAAATTTGTATTGAAGCCAAAATGGCTAAATTACCATTCCATTCGGTGGAAAGATGCAATGAAACTCTAGGTTTGATTCACACTGATTTATGGGATCTCAGATTTGTGCAAACTAGAGGTGGAAAAAAGTTTTTTTATAACAGTCATTGATGATTGCACAAGGTTTTGCTACTTATATTTATTAAGAAGCAAAGATGAAGCTCTTGAAACATTCAAGAGATATAAAACTGAAGTACAGAATCAACTTGGAAATAGGATTAAAATAATCCGAAGTGATAGAGGCGGTGAATATGTAGCTTCGTTTGAACAATTAGGTGTAGAGTGGGGTATAATACATCAAAAAACGGGGCCGTATTCACAAAAGTCTAATGGCATCGCCGAACGCAAAAATAGAACTCTTAAAGAGATGATGAATGCCATGTTGATTAACTCGGGTCTACCCCAAAGCATGTGGGGGGAAGCTGTTTTGACGACCAACCACATTTTAAATAAAATAAATTAAAGGTAAAAATGCGACTCCTTATGAACTTTAGAAAAGTCGTAAGCCATCTTATAAATACTTAAAAGTGTGGGGGTGTTTGGCAAAGTTCGCTGTACCTGAACCAAAGAAAATGAGAATCGGACCAAAGACGGTCGACTGCATTTTTATTGGATATGCATACAACAGTATGGCATATCGATTCTTAGTACACAAATTAGAAAATCCTAAGATTTCTGAAGGTACTACAATTGAGTCAAGAAATGCGATATTTCTTGAGAATATCTTTCCGTGTAAAGAGAAGACATAATCTAGTTCTAATAAAAGAACGTATGAAACTGCAAGTGGTTCAAAATCAAATAGTGACGAACCAAGATGTGGAAAAAGGGTAAAGATTGTAAAGTCTTTTGGACCTAATTTATCACGTACTTGTTGGATGATGATCCAAATTCTATTAAGGAAGTTCTATCCAGCCCAGAAACACCGCTTTGGGAAGAAGTTATTAATAGTAAAATGGAATCTATACTACAAAATCACACTTGGGAATAGGGGTGTGCACAGTTCAGTTAACCGACCTAACCGAACCGAAACTGAATTGAAGATTTTGGTTCGATTTTCGGTTTTGGTTTTTGGAAAAAATTGGTTTTCGGTTCGGTATCGATTTTGGGGTTCGGTTAACCGAACCGAACCGAAAACTGAATTTAATTTTTATTTTTATATTTTTCAAATAAATTTAAAAAATGATCTTAAGTTAAGCCAAATTGAAAAGTTCAAATCCACCACCACTGAGTATTAATGTATTTCATAAAGTGGCTTTCTTCTTATGAATCTACATCGTCTCTCCTTCTCCGACCAGACGGTCTTCTTCTCGCGACTTTCCACCTACTATCCATAAGGTTACTATTAAAACACCCAATTCCCAGTTTATATTCAATATGTGGTCTCCTTGCAATACTTGTGTTTTTTCATTTTATTATTATTATTATTATTATTATTATTATTATTATTATTATTATTATTATTATCATAATAATAATAATAATAATAATAATAATAATAATAATAATAATAATAATAATAATAATAATTATTATTATTATTATTGTTCTGGGGAGATTGGATTGATTATGTAGTTGATTCTTGTTTCTATGATATGTTAACAAGTACAAAAATCAATGACAGAATGAGCATGAAGCAGGTAGGTGCTTTCATTTTTAATTTTTTGTTATATTTTTTTGAATAAATAAAAAAAATATTTTTTTTCAATAAATTTTGATTGACCGAGAACCGAACCGAATAAACCAAAATCTAATTCGGTTTGAACCGAACTAAACTATATATTACGATTCAGTTTTCAGTTTCTCATATTGCCAAACTTCGGTTTCGGTTAACCAAAACTTCGGTTCGGTTCGGTTTGAACTGATGAATACCCCTACTTGGGAATTAGTTGATCTACCACCTGGTTGTAAGCCCCCGGGCTATAAGTGGATCCTGAAAAGGAAACTAAAGGCAGATGGAACTGTTGATAAGTTTAAACCTCGTTTGGTTGCCAAAGGGTTTAAACAAAGAGAAGGTTATAATTTCTTTGACACATACTCACCGGTAACGAGGATAGCATCCATTAGAGTCGTTCTTGCGATTGCTGCTCTGCACAATCTAGAGATTCATCAAATGGATGTAAAAATCGCATTTTTGAATGGGGTATTAGAAGAAGAAATATATATGGATCAACCTGAAGGATTTGTAGCATCTGGTGAAGAAAAAAAGGTGTGCAGATCGATTCGGCCTTTGTATAGACTTAAGCAAGTTCCAAAATAATGGCATATGAAGTTTGACGAAATTATGTTGTCAAAACGGATTTAAAATTAACAAATGTATTTATGTCAAAGGAATATCAAATGCATATGTTATTGTGTGTCTATATGTGGATGACATGTTGATCATGGGCAGTAATCATGATGTAATCATGAATACTAAGAGAATGTTAAAACGATATTTTGACATGAAAGATATGGGAGTTGCTGATGTAACCCTTGGGATTAAAATCAATAAAACACAAGAAGGAATTATTTTGTCACAATCTCATTACATTGAGAAAGTGCTCAAGATATTCAATGCCTACGAGGGTCAATCTAGTAGGACGGCTATTGATCTAAAGATAAATCTAGTAGCTAACTGAACCAGTTGCTCAGTTAGAGTATGCTCGGGTTATAGGAAGTCTAATGTATTAACAAATTGTACACGACCAGACTTAGCCTATCCTGTGAATAAACTGAGTAGATATACAAGTAATCTTAGCCATGAGCATTGGAATGCAATGAAAAGGGTATTGATATATTTGAAATAGACAATAGACTGTTCGAAAGATTCTCACTTCACTAGTGGATATATCTTCTGTATTGGAGGTGGAGTAGTTTCGTGGAGGTCTACAAACAAACTTGTATAACTCGATCTACCATGGAATCCGAGTTTATAACTTTAAATAAAGCTGGTGAAGAAGAAGAATGGATTCGTAACTTCTTCGAAGATATTCCATGTTGGAGTAAGCCTGTGCCACCTGTGTTGATACATTGTGATAGCCAAACAGCTATTGGAAAGGCACAAAGTTGTATGTATAACGGAAAGTCTCGACATATTCGTCGAATACATAACACCGTTAGATAATTTCTCTCGAATGGAGTAATATCTATTGACTATGTTAAGTCACAAGATAATATTGCCGACCCTCTCACGAAAGGGCTTAATCGAGATTAAATTGAGAAATTTTCTAGAGGGAATGGGTTTAAAATCCACAAAATTGAAGAATGACCATAGTGGTAACCCAACCTTGATGAATGGAGATCCCACGACTTGGTTTAATGGGAAACTAAACTATGGAAATTCAGTTGAGCACTTGGAACTTGTTGAATGTTCAAATCTCATCCCTGAAAAGCAATCCAAGTGAATTTTTATCTGAGAATTGTGGTAAGGTTAAAGTATAGAGGCTTTTGAATGAACCCCAAACCTTTGAAGGTGAAGTATATCAGGATACTTTTGATGGGAGGTCATCTATATAAGTGTGAAGTGAGGGCCGCTTCAAATTATAAACACTTATGAATCCGAAGTGATGTCCATGGCCAAAACGAACACAACTTTAGAACATAAAGGTGTTAAGATTTTATTCGGTAATTATCATTGTCTTGATATACACTACGGAGGGATAGTTCAAGGCATCAAGTCCACTATGCCACTAGTATATTCGATGATAGTTACTATGGACGGTTCAAAGTTACAAACTACCTATCCTGATGCAATAACGTCTTGTGATGACTGAGCACAAGAGTCTGCATACATACATGCATTGATTTTCACTCATGTGGGCGATTGTTGGAAAATTAGTTTTGTTGAGACTAATTTTGATGGCTAAATATTTAATTCATGTAGAATTAAATGTTATAATATTATTCTACGTATTGAGTAGATAATCGTAGTATATTTATTTTCTCAAAACTGATTTTTGGTGAGTGAGAAATAAATTATGTAAGTTAGCCATTTGAAAAGGGAAAGTGTATAAAATCCCACATTGAAATGTAAGGAAAACTTATACACTTTTTAAGTTAAGAGGAAGTTGTATTGAGCATCATGTGATTAAGCCCATGCACTAGTTGGTTGTAACTGTTGGCTTAGGCCTAGGCCTTGGCTTTGGATCTTGAACATTGACTTAGAATTGTGGACTCTTTGGGTCTTTGGGTCCTGGGCCATGGGCCTCTCTTGGGCTATATGCGATTAGTTTTGAACCAATTCAATTTTATTTTTTGGACTCTCCAAGTGAGAATAGGCTCGACCCATTAAAATGTTATGGCCTTGTGGTCAAATGAAAATGGGTTCTACCCATGACTTCTCAACTTCATCAGCATCATTTGAGGAGTATCAAATCTGTGATAATGGAGGTAGTGGATATAGTGGAGAATTAAAGCCACTAATTGTAGCTGCTCCATCCTTTTCAAATTCCCAACCCCTGCAAGGTGATATCTATAAATAGATTTAGAAGTTTTAGGAATAAGACACACTGAATCAACTTTATTCTGCATATTTTCTGCACTAAAGCATCAAGCAATTGTTTTAAATTTTTATGCTCGGTTTCACACTTTTCAAGTTAGTTGGAACTTTGAAGTTTGGTGTACTACTACTTCAAAGGCGTTAAGTCGTTGTATCTTTGTGGACATTACGCCAGTTCTGTCAGCACTATACGGGGCGTATTTGTCTTTCGGAAATAGATCTTTCTCGCCTCGACTTGCTGTTCAATCTGTCCGGTTCAAGAAGGTCTTACCTTTCAAGTTTTACCTTTTTCCATTTCTCGTTTTTTAGATTTTTTAAGAACGTAGTACATTTCATTATCTATTTCCTTTTCGTATTTATATATTGCAACACTATGTGTGTGGTGTGTGAAAATTTGATCAAGGGTCCTAATTCAAGGCATAGTCCATTATGTTTCCCTCAAATAGAAATCATCAACACTAAGTGTAGGCTTAAGCCCGGAAGACTCCTGCACCTATTACATAGTATGTAGTTGCCCAACTATAATTGACTTAATATATAATTTTGAAGTTTTAAACCTTATGGGGGATTGTTATGATTTTTTTAAGTTTTAAAACTTCAATATTGCATTTGCATTATTATGAATTTGTAACCTACAATTTAATTTTGTAACACCCTCATGATGGTCATTATTTTGCATTTAAATCTTGATTTTCAAAAGACACTCTAACACTATAAATAGGAGTACCTAAGGGTCTAACTAAGTACACAAAAATACTCACAAGCATACAAACAAATTCTTGCATTCTTTATAATATTTTAAGCAATGTAATAAGGTCCTGTTCTTTAGTTTTCTTGTGAATGTGCTCACAATAGAAGACGCCAGCTGTGACCTTCTTGGGTTTTATCTTGGGGTGGTGATGTGCCATCAAAACCTGCACGCAGAGAGGCCATCACGATTTTAGGACAGCGTCAAGTGACATGACTCCTACAGACCAACCTTTTTACTTTTTATATATTTAATTTAATTTAATTTATTTCCAGCGGTATTCATGTTTCATTTATTTAATATATATTTGCAAGCAATTTAAAATTATAATAAATTACTTTTTCAACAGTTAACCCTTTAAAGAATGATGGACTCGAGGTTACAAACTTGAGTTAGAAGTTCGAGTATTCTTCTATTCCATATAGTGTATGCAAGAAAGATAATATATGAATGTCATGCATAATTATGATATCATGTTGAACATTAGAATTAATTTTACGTATTTAAAACACATGATTAAGACACCTTAGAAAACAAGAGATCCCATTTGCTTTAAGTTCTTGCATTAGAGCTATTCAATAAAATGCCCGACCAATATTTGAGAAGTAAATGATTTATTTCATCTGAAACTAGCATAATAGAGAAACGTTGATTCAAATCAAATTTAAATTAATCTTAAGCAAAGGAATTAACCCAAAAAAATTGGTTTCTTCCCTTCTTGGTTTAATTATTTATTATTCTTTAACCGATGCGTTGGCTTGATTTACCATAGGCAGGGACGGACGCATAAACTTATACGAGGGGTGGCAAAATCAAATCCAATAAAAATAGAAACACTAGTGCAGAAACAGTTTTTAAGAACGCCTGTTTCTGCAGATTAAAAATGCCCTGCTGAGGCGTTCTGTATGGAGCTGTTCTTGAAAGTCTGACAATCAAGAACGCCTCAGCAGGGCGTTCTTGATTGTCAGACTTTCAAGAACGGTTTTTYAGAGACGTTCTTAAAAARATTTCWRCMGTTYTARAAAGTCAGTTTTGCAGCTCTGGAAAGTACTTTCTAGAACGTCCTTTTTTAAGACGTTCTGGAAAATATACTTTCCAGAACGTCCATTTTTAAGGCGTTCTCGAAAGTATACATTCCAGAACGCCTATATTTCGAGGCGTTCTGGAAAGTATATTTTCCAGAACGGCTAAAAAACAGGCGTTCTGGAAAATGTATTTTCGAGAACGTCTCTAAAATAGACGTTCTCGAAAGTATACTTTCCAGAACGTCTCCAAAAAAAGGCGTTCTGGAAAGTATAATTTCGAGAACGTCTTCAAAAAAGGCGTTCTACAAAGTATACTTTCGAGAACGCCTGAAAAAAAGACGTTCTGGAAAGTATACTTTCGAGAACGTCGCGAAAAACAGACGTTCTTGAAAATGTATACTTTCCAGAACGTCTCTAAAACAGACATTCTGGAATATTTGTGTTCTAGAACGGTTTTTTGACTAACCGTTCTAGATTTTACATTTCTGGAAATTCATTCCAGATTTATATTTCTTATATTTCATTTTCTAGGCCTAGTATGAGCAATTTATATTTCTTATATTTCCTTTTCTAGGCCTGCCATGAGCAAAATTCTAGTACCTAATTAAATCACAAAAACCATTTCATTTATATAATCCCAAGATCACCAACACATGTCATTAATAACAATAATACACAATCACCAAGTCAACAACACAAGTATCCAAATACACGATCTCCAAGTATATCCAAATACACAATCACCAAGTCTTAAAATAGAAATCCACAAAAGTTGATGAGTACCTATTTTTCTACCATTCAAGTTATCCACGAATAGTTTGTTTCTTACACTCCAAAATATTGCACCTACATGGCGATCAAGCAATGAACTCTAAGGAACATTCGGCCCAACGTCTACGTACATCATCAATTTCCTCGTCCGAATAAAGTTGTTCCATATTGAGTGCCTGCATGTGTGAGACAGAATAGAATCAGACATCGATTTCAAAAACCACATTTTGCATTAACAACTAAGCAACATGTTCTATAAGATTTCATTTTCCGAAGGAAGTAAACAGAAGAGGTAAAAAAAATGTATAACAAACCAACTTATGTGTGTATATATATATATATATGTAGAAGAAGATTGGAAACTGCGTACTCGAGCGAGAAAAAAGTCCAAATTGAAAAGGCAAAAAATATATATATAATGCGCACTTAACAACACAAATTTTGCGCGAGTCGGAGGTGCCTGATATTTCATAATATTATAATCACAAACTAAATATTTGACAAGCTTCAATTAGTAAAGCAAATTGACACCTTATTGCTTTACTTACAAAAATGACTCCTGATTAGCTTAGCCTAATTAAAAAACAAAAACAAAAAAGTGTCCTTCAAAATTACAAATACACCCTTAACATTTGTTTCTATTTTACAAACTGCACCTCTAGAGGATGAGATTTGTTAGGTAAATACAAAGCTTAAGGGGGTACTTGCAAATTTTTTAAAATTTGTTTTTTTTCTTTTTGTAATTTTTCTAATATTTTTGTTTTCAAACATAACATAATTCCTGAAAGTAAGAATTAAATGTGAAATAAAATCTAAATTTTTTGTTCATTAGATAAATCTTACAGCAAGAATGCAGTACCTTTTTCAACTCAACCTTCGGTGAGGGGCCCTCGTGATAGAAGCTTGGCATTGGACTTGCCTTGAACAACAAACTCTTCCTTAGTTGCCTGATTGCTGCTTCAGCCTCTTCCTACAAATTTAAATTGCACTATAAGACGCAGTCGTCAAACTTATAGCATTTATTTTTTTTTAATTTTTTATTTAAGATAAAGAGCGTAAAATTACCTTAGTCCTCGCCTCACATTGAGTTTTCTCAGCCTCCAGTGCTTGATGTTTCTCCTCTAACTTCAAGAAGAACTAAGAAAAAAAAAGAAAGAAAGAAAAGAAGACAAAGCCTCGTTAAAAATAACAAGACATTATCCACATTCGACTTCGTATTTATTTTCAATAAATATTAGATTCAAGAAAAAATTAATTAAATCACCTCCTTCCTTCTTTCAGCACGTTGACTACTCTTAAACACTAGTGCTGAAGCAAGAGTCGTCTTGAATTTTCTCGTTGGTGCCAAAGTTCTTCACATAGTTAAATAAAATCAGATAAATTAGCAGTATGACAAACGAAGAACATTATAGAGGAAAAAAAAAAAAGGTCTATTGCAGATAGCATACGATGAAGCAATCGAACAGTTGTCTTCATCAGAGTGCTTCTTGTTATCAGGTTGCAATGGCTTCTTAGGGGCAATAGGTGAGCCTTTCTGCAGTCAAATGGAGCTCAATATTAGTAATGTTGCTAATGTTACATGGTCAAAGTTAAATTTTTATTTGTTTAAATCAGTTATCTCATGCAAGAAAACCAACTTGACAAATAGTGGCGAGTACATACTTTAGAATTGAAGAACTACTAAACTCATAGGAATTACTGGAAAAATGCCTCCCAGTCATAAGATACTTTCTGATAAATTTAAGGGTTRGTTACAAAAATTYYCTTGACATTTACTCTAATTTAAAAAAACCCAACTATARTTCAAATTTACAAAAAATAAAAACCATTGATATCTGTTTGTATTTTACAATTTGAATCGTCAATAGGAGGATATCTGTTACGAAAGTCAAGGGGGTAATTTATAGTTTTTGAAAGATAATTGGATTTATTTTGTAATTAGGCCAAATTTCGAGGATAATTACGTAATTATCCCTTAAATCAATGGTTGACAACATTAGCAATAACTAAAATCACATCATCATAAGAAGAAATTCAGAATAAGCATGAATACTAACAGGATTTTGCTTTAGAGAACTTGAATGTAGCGAAACATGAGCGTGCGATGGCTTGTCTCCACCAGTGACATTATCGAACTCAACACCATATGAAGCCCGGATTCCATTTAAAGCCCTCTTTTCAGTTGCTAGAGCAAACGGCTGTGGAACTGTGAATTTCTCTTTACAATTTCCAACTGCTGACCTGGCAGATTTTTTGCCACCATATCGTGTCACTTTTCGACCTTCAAGTGTTTCAACTTCCTTATTAGTCACTTTAATATCACTATTGCATTTCTTTACTACACAGTCTTGCGCTTCAGTGTTTTCGTCTGATATCTCAATGGGCTGTGAGTATAGATTAATGAGCTCGGGCTGTTGGCCTTCATCTTGTGGGCTAGAATTTTCGTAAGCTAAATCATCGGTGAGACCCTTTGAGTATACAATGAAACCGTTGGGCTCCTTGTCAATATGCACGTCGCTGCTTGCTATCCCCATGACACTGAGATGACGAGCAAAAACTTATAGTTGGGTTTTTCACAATGAATGAATCAATTGAGAAAAATAAGATAAAATATATATATAGCAAAAACAATATTAAACTAAAAAAAAAAAATCCATTCATGGCAAATTTCTGGAGAAAAAAAGTACATTCAACAGTTATCATGTCATGGTATTAATCACATGAACACTATATTCATTCATTCAGACGCCGACAAAGTGCACAAAAACATGACCTCGTACAACTTATGATATGCAATTGTGCTCTAAACATACATACATAATACCACGTAAGCCCAAAAAAAAGAACAAAAAACCCAAAAATTATCTTTTCTGAATCAAATCTTGGATGGTTTATCAATAGGAAAACACAAATGAAAATAAAAAATAAAAAATATCAATTATCTTATTCTTCAAAGTTCAAATGATGGAAAAATAAATTCACCAACAAATAAAACTAAGCACATTAAGAACAATATATACACACATGGCTTTTGATGCATAGAGTACTTTGATGAAATACAATAATTGCGAAAATCAGAGGACATTACCCCCCAATAATTCTTATCACAGAACTACATTAATCAACTTCAATGTCAGCTCAATTCGGAAAAAAAAATTCCAGAGATAAAGCAGAATGCAAGCCGTTAAATAATCTGACGGTAACTAGATCTGCTTGCATAAAAAATATAAATCATATAAACTAAATAAAGAGTCAAAAATTGAAAAAGAGAGAGAATACCCTTTTGAGCATAAGGAGAAACTCGCTAGATTTGAATTCATTGTTGGCTGAGCGCTGGAGGCGCAGCATGAAAAGCTCTCCTTTAAGGTCAACTATTTCTTCATTCAGCTCTTCTGTTGACTTGGTCCTAATTTCCTTCAGTTCCTCCTCTCTTTTCGACATCATCACCACAGACGATGAAGGAGGGGAGTAAGAGGTCACCCGCAAGCTGGGGCAGCGCCTGGGGCACAGACGCGCTATTCGAACGCCATGGAGTAAAGATGAGGAGGAGGATTCTGAGAGGCTCGATTTGGTAGGGAAAATCACGCTCAACATTGAGAGGCTCGGAGTCGTCAATCTGATTAGCAAAGGAATGCCAGTAGGGATTGGCCCAGTCAGGCCACTACCCTGAATAAGACATTAACAAATTCGAATCTCAGCATATACGAAAAAAGAAATTTGATAATGGCAGATTGATAGGTGAGCAATTCCAGTGAAAAACAGAACTGGAAAGTGAAAACCCTAATTTAACAAGATCTTATATACAGATAATTTATAAAAAATGGCCACCCACAAACGTGCGAAAAAAAMYYYCMAWKG
>BMAC01000965.1:203728-247281 GCA_014905375.1 Phtheirospermum japonicum | reverse complement strand
TTCTGATGACGATATTTCAATCACTTACATGACGAATTCAGCGTCTCCAAATAGTAAAATCTATGATGACAATTTACATGACCGTCATCGAAACCGAACATTTCGTGACGCGCTAGAAAAAATTGTCACTTTCACCAATGGTGACAGCAATACTATGACAACCTCTTTGACGCTCAATTTTCGTCACCGTTTCTCTTCAGTGACGAAAAAACAGACTTTTAGTGACGAAATGTATCGTCATCGAACAACAGATTTCTTGTAGTGGGTGGTAGGATTAAGACTCATGTCCATCCTGTAATAACCTTTATCAGCTGTGTGGTTTGTATAGTGACAAACCTGGCACCTTGGCTTGTCTCCCTTTTATCCATATCTGCCTCCTCTTCCTCTATAATCTCCAAATCTCCCTCGGGTATTGCCTCTATTGGCACCTTCTCTCATCACTACTACAGACTGCAGAATTAAAGGCAGTTATTTTTTACTTGTAACTGCGGTTCTTAAATAATACCTTCTAGATAGTCTGTTTTCCGGAACGGACATTTTAAGGCGATTTTTGAAAATACCTTCTACAAAGTATATTTTCCAAAATGAATTTTTAAAATACTTTCTAAAAAGTAGTAAAAAAATTAAAAAAAAGAAAAGAAATGAAAGCAGGTGCACCAGATATATTTCATATTGATTCAATGGACAAAATATTTAAAAAAGGCTATAGTTTTAGAGGGGGAGAGAAATAAAGATGAACTTAAAGATTGTCAGCTTAGTCACCAACCAATCAACAACATATAAACAGATGTAGATACTAATTTATACTCATCAGCCAACTAAATAAACTTTATAGCTCCCAAACCAAGTCACAAGCCAACTCTTTAAAGTTAAAACTATCCATACCATAGGTTGTAGTCAACTTCAAGGACCAGAATACCCTAACTACTTATGAACAACACTCTCTGCCTGAAGAAGCCCCTCAAAGTTCAGCCACGCGATATCCTTCACAGCCCCGGGCCCATGCAGCACAAAAATGGCTGACGATTTTGAAGACACTCCGATTTCTTTAACCGTGTCGAAATACTGAGTCACCAAAACCATGTCCATCACCTCCTTAGCCGTGGTCCTGGGCACGTTCTCGGAGAAGGCTAAGACGCTGTCACGGAGCTAGTCGACGATCGGTTGACCCAAAGGTCCAGCAGCAAACATCATGAATAGGGGTATCATTTTAGCTGCAGATTTGTTCAAGTAAATTTCTCAATAATTAAGTAAACAATAATTTAATAAAACACTATATAAAGAATAGTAAAAACTTACCCAAAGAACCACCCTCTTTTACAAGGACAACACCGATACGAATTAGTGTTACTCTAACGTCTTTATTGACTCTTAGCGCAAAGGCTTCCCATTCTCTACAAACCTGAAGAAACCATAAAACATTTAGATATCCCTCTAATGAAATGTTTGATATCAACACTATTATTAGGAAAAAAAAAACTCATTTAATTACCTCTGCTAGGTAATCATTCCCTGACGGGCTTTACTCGTCAAATACTCGTGTTTCACTGGTTCCTGAATCAATCAAGTGGGAACCGATGAAATCTCAATTTGCGGAGAGAAATATTATATTATCAACGGAAGCTTAATCCATTATATTGATGCAGCTTTTCAAAATTACAAACACCCTTTTCATAATTTGTCTCTATTATACAAATTATACACCTTTTTTTATTAACTTAAGAACTCATGAGTAGGAGCTTGTAATTGGATTGTCAATACTAAAATAGAACATTTCTTTTCTTGGTTAGAAAGATATTCACCATAGTAGCCAACGGCTGTTGCACTAATCAAAACCTGATACGGACCAAAATAACCATACGTGAAATTATGTGGTGAATGTGGCTATTTGTGGGAAGCGACCTCATTTACTAGGGAGGATGTACCCCTGGGAGGTGAGCGAGCTGTTATAATGCGAGTGTATGGTTTTGTGAAGAGTAGCGACCTGTAGTATGGGGATGTCTTTTCATACAGGGTCGCGACCTCTTGTACTTTGGGTTGGGTACTTGGGCCCGATTTRTGGATCTAATGTATGTGAATCATTATGGGCCTAGTGGGCTGTATGTTCCGGCTTAATTGGGATATCTATGGAGAARTTTTGTTATTTATGGGAACTGGCCATAAATGAGGAGTCCTAATTAAGAGACGATTGTGAGAATCCTGGCATACGTGAAATTCTTATCATAAAAGGTAACCCTGGATATTGGGATTCTTYTCCTGTCCCTATAAAAGGAGCCCTTGGCTTCTCTTTTGAGGTTAATGCTTGTTTACGCATTTTATTATTTTTGAGTGCACTAATATTATTGAGAGAGAAGAAGTGTGTTTTTCGCTTATTAATTTAAGCGTCGGAGGGCCTTAACGGGCTCGAAATCCGGCCCGTTTTAGGCGCTGTTTTGCAGGAAGTCGAGGTCGCTGAGACGATTGCGGATTCTTTGGAGGTCGCTGTGTCGTGTTTGAAGGTTTTCTAGGTCACTGATCTCTATTTTTGAGGTTAGTACCCCCTTTATTTGGTAGTTCAACCAATTTGAACTCATCAAAAACCTTGGGACGAAGTTTATCCTGGGAACCGTCGATTAAATCTACAACCTGCAGAATTCAATATAATCTAAATAAACCAAATACACGACACTGAATCTTTAGAAGAAATTAGATTATACAAAAGCAAAGAACCAGTTTTCAATATTTGCGATCCTGTCTTTCAACAACAAATAAAAATAATAATAAGACTTGATAGTTGAGCAAAAATAGCACAGAGAAAATATTTGAAACATATAGTATCAATAAGACCTGCCTCATCTTCAAAGGACCCGTAAAGTTGTTTGATTTCCTGAAGCCACTTAGATACCCTTTCTAGTCCTTTTGCATGCAAAGAACGGCTTTTCCTGCTCCACTGCATATTTTTAAATAATTAATTAATTAATAGCTTCCAACATACAAGCTGCAACTTTTTCTCACTACAGATCATGTATATCTTCCAGCAATCAACCAATAGCCAAAGCAAAAATAAATCTTCACAAAGAACTGATAAAGTAAAGAACGTACAGCTGTAAGTTTCTCCACAAGAGTTATAAGCTCACTGAGATTATTCAGAAGAAGCAATTCAATTCCAAGTTTGAGGACAATTCAGATGTTTTCGTTTTCCTCAGAGTATTCTCGTTTCCGTCATTAGTTGCACCGGGTAACAAATTGAGAGTCTGATTTTTAACGTTGACCGAAGATGATTTTTGCCTTTTGGTTATCTTATCATTTTTGGTCAATGCTACCGTAAGAGATAAAACAAAATCAGCAGCAGCAACTGCAAGGCGAGTTGGCAACTCAAATCCTTCCTTCATATTACTACAATTCCAAAATATCAAACATAAGACTAATACTGTTGACTAACACAATCTCATTGTAATAGACTAACTAACTATACCTCCCATGACATATTATAGACAAGAGATGGGTGACACAAGCACAAAATGTCTTCAATATGATATCAAACTTCTGGCTTATTGCTGCACAATTACCAAATAAATAATTGTTAATAACTCCTAACTACTCACCACTATTAAGAATCTACATCAAGAATTAACCTCCAAAGATGGAAAAGGAATACATAAACATCTTTTACAAAGGAATAAAAAAGAATTGACTATCCGCAATCCAATATATCATAATCCTTAATCCGATTATCATATTAATTTATGGCAGAGAAAACAAAATAAAGGGACATGACATCCAAGTGGATTTACCATTAACTGAGACATTGTTCGCAACATTCTCATGTTCAATATGACTGCGTCTGAGAAAACACCACCCAAGAGCCACACAGCGATCGTCCCTTCTTGAAATAATGGCTGCGAGATTTACGACAACTGTTGATCCTTGAATGCACTTTCTCCACTCCGCCTCCTCTGCTATTACAATTCTCGGATAGTCCTTCACTACATGTGAAAAAAAAACTTAAGAAAATGTAAACATTGACGAAAATAAACTTAAGCAATGGTCATTATTATTTACGCCAAAAAGATAATGCGACATAATATCGATTTTTATCATACGAAAAAAAAGAAAAGATGAGGAATCGGGGCATGCAAAATCATATTCGAACTTCAACATGATTTGCATTAGTTCTCTTAAAAAATGAAAAAGGTAGATGAAGAAAACGAAGATTCTGTAACTATATAGCTTCATACTTTCTTACCCGGGAAATTTGACAGGGCTTTGGACAAGACCCGCACACGATGCTTATCTACATCCCAGAGTCATCATAAAGAACGCTTAAGTCATCCATAACTCTTTTACAACGAAAAGAAAAAGAAAAAAGGTTAAAAATTATCTAGACGAGATTTTATTATATATAAAGCAAATCAAAAATGAAATGATATTAATTGGAAGCTTCTTAAATAAATTTATTAATTCATGTGTAAATCATTGAAATTGTTAACAAAAAATGAACATTTAATCATGACAAGAATTGTATGTATTCTGATAGTTTATGTGCAAGAAAAAGCTGCCTATTTATAGGCTTTACAAGATAAATGTAGACATATTCTGATACAAGGAAAGATACGAATTGGTGCTTAATCAAAAACTAAATGTTATACAAATTACTCTCCTACAACATATCAATATACTCACTTAATTTTGCCACCACAACCAATTGACTTCAAAAATAAAAAGAAACAAAATCAAGAGAAAATGTTACTAATCCATATACCAATGCACTTCAAATAACAGAAACCATCAAAACGGCTGTTATACTTGTATAGACCACTGTAAGAATAACCCAATAACAGTAATTAACATATCCACAGAAGATACGTCCTACTGTATAATAGTTTGTCTTTAGACGCATAAACTCATATCTAGCAGATTATTATGAGAAGTATCAATGAATACCTGTTCCCTCCTCTTTAGCTCAACATCCTTAGCCTGCAGTTCTCACTCTTTCTTTTTCAAATCCTAAATTTGTGCAGTGAAGCGATCTGAGAACTGAAAATGTAGTAACTATATTTAGGGCATTAAAAAATTAATCTTTTGCTTAGTTATTTAGGTTTCATTGAAAATAACAATTTATAAATTTAAGGGTCCCAGACCTCTACTCAACTACAATTTAATTCTCAGACAATTGTTTGCAAAATCTTCAACTAATTGTTTATTGTCTCCTTCAAGTAGGCAATAGCTCATACAAAACCCAGTAAAAATGCAAGAGATAAAAATTAAGAATCAAATGCAAAAAAATAAAAAAAATCTAATAGGGACTGCTAAAAAATCGGACGTCGAAATTAAACCTCATACAGACATCCCCCACCCTAAATTGCATAAAAACTCACTAATTTCAATCTGAGTGTCCCAAAATTTCCATGAAAAAAAATTAAAAACTGGTGTCCAAATATGGATCGCTATTTCAAAGCTGTAAATGAATAAAAGATTGCCAGTGGAAGAGAGAGAGATAGGGAGAGGTTACCTGACTGAAGGTAAGAATGGTCGCCTATGATGTCGCAATACGAGGATAGGAAGAGGGCTTTGTGTTCAAAGGCGGAGTCCATTTATCATAAAATTTTAACCATTTGTGCAGGTGACGATTGGTCGAGTGGCTTTTCATTCTCGAGAAGCGTGTCGACTCGACTCTGAAGCGCACTCCAAAAATGCTTATCGGAGGATGGGCTGAGCAATTGAGTAGACGAGGCCATCGTGAGAAGGAGAAGCCGTTGCTGGCGAGGATGGAGTGGGCCAGGGTGAGGGCTTTGGATTGGATGGAGGAGAACGGGAGGTCGGAGACCTCGCGCCAGGCAGTGGAGAGATTGAGATCAGAGAGGACTAGAGTTTTCGCGGAGGAGGAGGATTCAGCGTCTGATTAGAGGGTTTTGAGGGTCTAGAAGGAACTGAATTAATTGATATTCAGTGAAAACAATTTTATTAATGAAATAAATAAAAAGAAAAAGAAAAAAAAGAAATAAATAAAAAGAAAAAGAAAGAGAAGGGATGGATATGAACCGCCAATTAGACACGGATCAACGGTTGAAACAAAGCAAGACGAGGATCAGTAACATGGCAGACTATGGAATCTACGACGGTTTTAATGGAACCGCCGTGAAATGTCATCTCATTCGCGGCGGTTCTAAGGGAACCGACGTTAAATCCAGCGAACTGAACTAATTAATGGTGGATATTAAGGAACTGACGTGAATACTTATTAATTTTACAGCGGTTGTTAAAAAACCGCCGTAAAATGTGTCACTTTTACGGCGGTTCATAATAAATTGCCATTAAAACTAGCTGATATCCAATTTTAACGTCGGTTTTGAGGGAACCGCCGTAAAATGAACTTTTTAACGGTGGTTTTAGCCACAACCGCCGTTAAATGTATTTTTAAGGCGGTTTTCAGTGAACCTCCTTTAATTTAGAGCCTTAGAAATCTATTTCCATAGTAGTTGTGCCTCTGCCCCTTTGAGAAGAGGGGATCCTCTGATTATTCCCTTGAGTCAGTAGGTTTGCAGAAAAATAGGAATCTTGGATGGTTATCTCTGCAGTCTCCAGTCTGTTTTCAAAGCTCAAAAGGATGGAGTGAGCTTCTCTAAGGCTGTAGGGAGTGGATCTTGAGGTTATGGACACCACCACAGGGTTGTACTCAGATCCAAGGCCAGATAGTAGATGAAGAATCTGGTTTTGCGCATATACTTGTTCTCCAGTAGCTGCTATCATGTCACAACAAGATTTTATCTTGTTTATGTAGTCTCTCATGGATAAAGATCCTTTCTTCATGGCTTGCAGCTGCATCCTATATTGCATAGCCTTTGCATTGCTCTCATTAGCAAAACTGATGTGCAGAGCCTCCCAAATTTTACTGGATGTGTTAAGTCCTACAGTAGTGAATAACACACTTTCTGAGAGGGAAGAGAGTAACCAAGAGGCCAGTAATTGATCTTGCCGGATCCAGTTGGAGTATGCTGGATTTAGTACACTCTCATTTCCAGACTCATTTGAGATGAACTGATCTGGTATTTTATAAGTGCCATCAATGAAGTTTGACAGTCCATAGCCTCTAATGGTTGTCATGACTTGTTTCCATATGAGATAATTATTATCATTGAGTTTGGTGCTAATTAACGGACTTTGCAGCTGGATGACCGGATATGAGACATGGTGCTTGGTTAAAAGGGGAAAGGCCAAGACTGAAGGTAAATGAGCTTGATAAACATTAAATTAAAGCTGCAGCATGGCAGAGACAGGTCATATACCTGCTCTGATACCATGCAGAACAAAGCTCATTGCCATATTTGAACTATAAAAGGCTGAAGACTTGAAAGCAAGCAGAAACAACACACTAAAGCCAATAGGGTTATACATTTGTTATTGCTTGAATGAACATTGCGGCTTACATTGTACAGAGTTATATAAATAGCTGGAAAGGAACCCTAGGTCATGCTACGTGTCAAGGAACAGCTGGTGTATACAAATAACAAGTTTAACCCTAAGCTAAAGGTGCACAACGGATAGTATGCTTGTTTGTCTTCTTCTGCTTCAGCTGGTTTTGTCTTCTTGCCGTGCTGCATGTATGGCTATGCGCATGGCATGGCTGTGGCCATGGCTATGTGTGCTAACAGAATTTCATGATACAATCATAATTAAATATATAGTAAGCTTATGTGTTACTATTTACGTAAAAAATTATTTGGGTCGGGCGTCAAACCGGAGGAGTAATAAATTAAGTGTTTTTCTGAAACCCAAATTGAGAAGACATTTTTTCTTTAACAGACCACCTCGACAAWGTTTTCTTAAGCTAACTCTTACTTGTTCTTCATTCTAGTTCAAAAAAAATCAATTTATAATTAATTAATTTACGAGACTTTCAGTGAACGACACGAAAAGATCATAATATAATATTTAAATTCAACATAATATCATATTTTTTAGTAATTAAATCTAACTGAGCAAAAAATCTTTGGGTTCTTTTTCTCCGGCACACAATTTCTTTTAGAATCGCATCATATTACCATTGGGCGAAGTAATTAAAAATGACACTCCGGTCTTTAGTATTCTCTTATTTATTACATGTGTCTATATTGGGGGTTTGGGGTATTTGGAAAGTTATTTTTGGTAATTTTGACACAATATTTCAATTATGAAAAGTTCGTTAATTTCAAAAATGAGCTTTAATTTCTTAATCTACGGTACGAGTAGGTGAACGTGGTACACTCACTTTCACAAATCCGTTTTAGGATGAGTGAGTAATCAATTTTCAAAGTTGAACATTTAAGAAGTGAATTTAGAAGTTGAACAGGTAGTGATATTTTCATTTGAGAAAGGGAAAGTCCCACATAGGAAGGAGACATATTTCTAGATAACTTTATTAAATGAAGTGAGATGGGCATTGGTTACAAGCTGAGTAGGGATGGGAGTCCTCACAAGCGCGACACCGCCCGCCGGGCCAGGCTCGCGGCTTTCACATTTTCTCGCGCCATGTGGTTTGTGGTTCCAAGGTCTAAATGGACACAACTTAAGAACATGAGAAGTGGCGTAAATGTCGTTATGTGAGTATCATTATCTCGGTATGCTCGTAAGCGGAATAGTTCAATGACACTGTCAACTAGGCTATCCGATGATACTTCACTATGGAGGATTCAAAGCCAAAAGCTACCTGACCAGATATAATAACATTTTATGTAGAAACTGAGCAAATGAGTCACATGCATCATACATTAATTTGCACTCATACGGGGGATTATTGGGGATTTGGGGTATTTGGGAAGTTATTTTGGTAACTTTGACCCAATATTCCAATTATGGAAAGTTCATTATTTTTGGAAACGAGCATCACTTTCTTAATCTACGCTATGAGTAGATGAATATGTTATATTCACTTTCAAAAATCCCTGTTGGGATGAGTGAGTAATCAATGTTCGAAATTAGACATTTAAGAAGTGAATTTGGAAGTTGAAGAGGTAGTGGGATTTCCATTTGAGAAATGAAAAGTCCCACATTAGAAGGTGACCCATTTTTAGATAGTTTTATTAAATGAAGTGAGATGGGTATTGATTACAAGTTGAGTAGTCATGGGAGCCCCCACAAGCACGCCACCACCCGCCCACTTGCCCGGCTCGGCTCGGGCACGTGGCTTTTGTGCCACGTGGTTTGTGGTTCCTTGCTGGGCTTGGGCTTATGTTTTGAACCTTTTCCAGAACCTTCCAGTGTTTCTTGTGGAGAAAGATTAGGAGTCTAACTTGTATCAGGAATCTTTTATCCTTGTGATTTAATTCCTTGTTTAAGGGTTATCTTACAACTGTAAATACCACCCCCTTTGCAGTGTAAATTATTCATACGAAGATCATCAGCATCAAAGAATCTCATAATCTCCCTACCTGCCTCATGAACCATATAGTTTGCAATTAGGGTTTTGCTCAGTTGTCTGCCCAATTTTTCGTCAGGGTGATTGGGTTGTCTACTCCGCCCAGCTCCGTTTGTCATTGTATTTTGGGAGACTTGTTGCTATAGAACCGTGAGCACTGAGTAGGGGGCAATAAGAATCTTAAGGAAAGAGTTCGCTCGCCTCGACATCTTTCTTATTTTTGTTTTATTCTTTTCTATTTATTGTTCACTGTTAGTTTGAATATTCCCCCGCAGTGATCCTAGTTTTATTGTTGTATCCCCTATAACTTAAGATTCTTGTTTGTAATTTGAACTAATGGATACCACGTCTGCACTGAATAACACGACGCTGCCTTCATCGAGTAGCACGATGCCACCTTCTTTGAGCAACACGACGCTGCCGGCATCAACCAACGCGACTACACCTCCAATGATGAGTTTGACTTTACCTGTTCAGACGAACACCTCCATGCCTTCAACTGGTTCTGGATCAGTTTTTTCTGGACTTTTTACTGGCACACCCAATGCATCTGCGTCGCATACCTTTGCATTTGAATCTGGTTCTACTCCCTTTGGCTCTGGTATACCTGCCTCTGTTGTTGTTCATGTTAAATGTCCCGAAAAGTTTAATGGTAGTAACTTTAAAACCTGGAAACAAAAGATGGCCTTTTATTTAACCCCTTTAAACCTGTCTCGGTTCTTGGCCGAAGATGCACCTATTTTGAGTGCTAACGATATGAGTTTCGATTGTAGAGTCTCCTTTGATGCGTGGACACAAGGGGACTATCTCTGCAGGTATTATATCCTAAATGGATTAGACAATGCGCTATATGGTGTGTATAGTTCGATCAAAAGTACTGCTAAGGAACTCTGGGTGTCCTTGGAAAACAAGTATAAGATCGATGACACCGACACTAAAAAGGTTATTATCGGGCGGTTCTTGGAGTTTGTCATGGTAGACTCTGAAACTGTGATGAGCCAACTCCAAGAGCTGCAGTTGATATTACAAAGCATACAGTCTGAAGGTATGCAAGTTTGTGAAAACCTCAAAGTGGCTGCTATTGTTGAAAAGCTACCGCCAAGCTCTAGATATTTGAAGAACTATTTGAAGCATAAGCGAAAGCAAATGGCTTTGGAGAATTTAATTGTCAAATCGCGCATCGAGGAAGGTAATTAATAATCCGCTGCAAATTATGGAAAGACCTCAATGATGGAGGCAAAGGCTCACATGACTAAGGCTGATTCTGGAAAGAAACAAAAGCATCAAGGCCATGGAAAAAGTAAAACGAATCAGACGAATCAAAAGAATGCCAAGAAATTTAAAGACAACTATCATAAGTGTGTCGAACCTGGGCATATGAAAAAGGATTGTCGAAAGCCACGTAAAGAGAGTCGGAATGCTTCTAACATTGTTATTGAAGGTATGTCTGAGATGGATCTCTGTGCGATGGTGATGGAAGCCAATCTCGTAGATAATCCAAGAGAGTGGTTTATCGACACTGGAGCTACTTGTCACGTGTGCTCTAATCAAGATGTGCTTTCCTATTATACTCCTATTATTGGAAGAACCCTTCATATGGTTAACTCGTCTACTACTGAAGTTGCTGGAGTTGGAATGGTGCTGCTGAAGATGACGTCCGGTCTACAGCTGACTTTTAAGGAAGTGCTGTTTATTCTGGATATTAGAAAAGAATCTTGTCTCTGGGTCCCTGCCTATCCAACATGGGTTTAAATTAGTGTTTGAGTCTATCCAGTTTGTGCTTACTAAGAGTGGAAAGTTCCTTGCTAAAGGTAACCTTGAGAAGAGACTATTTAAATTGAATGTAATGGAAAAACGCCCAGTTATTAATAATAAAGTTGTTACTTCTTCGTATATTATTGAGTCATGTGATTTGTGGCATGTTAGAATTGGACACGTTAACATGAAATCAATAAAGAAACTGGTAAATATGAATTTTCTAAATAATGTCAAGTTTAAATCAAAACACAAGTGTGAGATTTGTATCGAAGCAAAAATGGCAAGAACATCTTCTCATTTGGTGGAAAGAAGTTCTGCTCCTCTAGAGTTAATTAAAACACTGGTATTTATGATATGAAACTTGCGAAAACTAGATGAGGTAAAAAGTATTTATTACTTTCATTGATGACTGCACAAGATATTGCCATTTTTATTTACTAAAAGGAAAAGATGAAGCAATTGATGCGTTTAAGACTTTTAAAAGTGAAGTTAAAAATCAGTTGAACACTCAAATTAAGGCAATTCGTCATGATTGAGGTGGAGAGAATGTTTCTCCGTTCCAAGAGTTGTGTGTTGAATATGGCATAATTTATCAAACTACTGCTCGTTATTCACCTCAATCGAATGACGTTGCTGAACGCAAGAATCGAACCCTGAAAGAAATGATGAACGTTTTGTTAATCAGCTCAGGGTTACCTCGTAACATGTGGGGGAGGGGGAGGCAATTCTTTTCGCTAACCATATTTTAAATAGGTTACCTAACACGGAAAGAGAGAAGATTCCATACGAGTTATGGAAAGGTAAATCTCCTGCTTACAGTTATCTCAAAGTGTGGGGGGTGCTTGGATAAGGTAAGAGTAATAGAACTAAAGCAACACTAGTGCAGAAACAGTTTTCTAGATCGTCCTGTTTCAGTTATTCTAGATTGCCCTGCCCAGGCATTCTGACTAGAGCTGTTCTAGAATATCATATTTTTCAGATCAGCTTTTTGAGGCATTCTAGAATATACTATATTCTAGAACGGTTATTTGAGTCGTTCTAGAAAAATAATTTACCCGTTCTAGAAAACCGTTTACCCGGTTAATATGTTCTGTAAAATAATATTCCAGATCGGTTAGACAAAAAGACGATCTAGAAAATATATATTCCAGAACGTCTCTCTCAAAATGACGATCTGGAAAATATATATTCTATAACGTCATTTTCTAACAGGGCGTTCTAGAATAAAGATTTTATAGAACGTTTCTTTCAATGGCGTTCTGGAATATATATATTCCAGAACACCATTTAGAAAGAGACGTTCTAGAATATACATATTCCAGATCGTCATTTCTGTAGAACGTTCTGGAATATACATATTCCAGAACGCCATTTAGAAAGAGACGTTCTAGAATATACATATTCCAGATCGTCATTTATGTAGAGACGTTCTGGAATATACATATTCCAGAACGCCATTTAGAATGAGACGTTCTAGAATATATATTTTCTAGAATGTAAAATCTGGATAGGGATCTAGAATATACATTTTCCAGAATGCCCTTTTTAAAAAAACGTTGTAGAATATACATCATCCAGATCGTCTTTTAGAGAGATACGTTCTAAAAAATGTTTATTCCAGAACGCCCTTGTGGGAATGGCGTTCTGGAAAATGTATATTCCAGATCGTCAGCTTTGGAGGGATGTTCTGGAATATGCATTTTCCAGAACGTCTTTTCAAAAAAGTCGTTCTAGAATATACATCCTCCAGAACGTCTTCGGGAAAGTCGTTCTAGATCTAACAGTTTGATTTCCCAGTTTTTTTCAGTTTTTTTTTCCAGATCTATTCATCCCTAAATTAAAAATCTTTCACAAAACATCAATCATTCATATAATCCAAAAATTACCCATTAATCACAATAATACATACACACCAAAATATATCAATACGAACAACATAAGTCACCAAATACACGATCACCAAATGTTAAAGTAGAAATCAAACAATAATACACAATTCGCCAAATATACGTTCACCAAAAAGACGAGTACCTATTTTACTACCATTATCCACAAATAGTTTGTGATCAAGCAATAACCTCTAATAAACACTCCGCCCAACGTCTACGTACATCATCAATGTCATCGTCCGAATAAGGGTGTTCCATGTTGAGTGCCTGCAGGTCAATGAAAAATCGGAAAACCGGAGATAAATCTTTAAGTTGATAATCCAATTTCGAATAACACAGATCAAAAAATAATCACAAACTATATAATCACATGCCAATAGAAGATCAATTCCTAAATCAACGCCCTTCACCAAATCTCACGCACTGGTCTTCTAATTTAACTTTCGAACTGAAAATTTTTCTGCATTCCAAACTACCCACAAACTATCAATCAAATCAAACAAAAATTTCGAGACAAAAACTATTTTCTGGATCTGTTTTGAAACTGTTTCTCCCCAAAAGTCTAACTATCCCATGAAAGATAATAATAATAATAATAATAATAATAATAATAATAGTAATAATAATAATAATAATAATAATAATAATAATAATAATAATAATAATCTTAAACGTGAGATTCATCGTTACTATCAAAATCTACTTAAAATATTATTATTTTAAAATTATTTATATCTAATAAGACCCAACCCACAGTCTACAATCTAATTATTTTTCAGTAGGGGGCTTGGGACCCTATAAGCCAAGACACCGGCTCTGACCCCTTTTCTGCCTGATAACTCTGATAAAATATTTGTGAAGAAAAGAAAAGAAAAACAAGTCAGAGCTGAAAAGATAAGAGCTTAGGAAGAAAAGAAAGAGGGCAAGATACAGAAAGTGCAGCAGTCCCACTTTTAATAGTTTATTAAGTTTGCATCACGTGTCGTGCTTTCTTTTTCTGTCTCTCTTTGGACACATATACTTGATTTATTTATTCGGACACATATACTTGACTTATTTATGTATGACAATTACCTTTTCGAATGAGTCAACAATGTCCAATTGGATGATCTCCAGCATATGCCTCATTACAAAAACCCGCATGTGTCCGATATCTTTCGTTGGTCCAAACACTAAAAATAAAATAAATGATTAATTACAATAAATTACTATACGACTTGAATTTACATAAATATCCTTTATGCACAATAATTTAATTGACTCCAACAAAGGGCAAATATATTACAATAAATTTACCTTCGGATAAACCCATTGAGGCTTCTTTAACTGGTACGTGTGAGTCCCCTTCATCATTTGGTATGCATTACATGCCCTATAAATAATAAAAATTAACAAGTAAAAAACAAAACAAAACAAAAAATCAGAACACAAAAAATAAATTCTATAAAACATACATCTCAATCTTATCGGAAATCTTTTTTTTTCCGGCTTTTTCCCCTTGGAGCAGAACCAAAACACACTATTATTTTTAGGACAAAGAACCATCAATTGCCAATAATTCCTACGTAACATGAAATTAAGACAACATAATAAAAATAGTCATGACATCCACAAGAACAAATGTAACAGAATCTCAGAAGGCATCACAAACAAAAGGATCCATCTATAATCACACAATTAAGTCACATAATGCAGATAGGCAGACGAAATTCCGAAGACAATTCTAAGACAGACAATGAAAGATCCATCCATACACAATTAAGTAGGGCTAACAGATAATGAAGGATCCATCAATACACAATTAAGTCACATAACATGTATAAGCAGACCACATTTCGAAGACATTTCAAAGACAGACACCAATGAAGACAATATCAACACCAAGCACAACAAGCAATGACCTCATTCGATTCCAACTTCACCTAAAACTCAAATCATCCACCTCATTGTCATATGCTCCAAAATTTATAACAATAAAAGTAAATGATAGTTAACCTATATCATTCTAAAACTAACCTATGTTAAAAAAGTAGAGTTTCACATCAATGTGCTTTGTCCTTTCATATAGGTAATGATCTTGCAGCAACTGAAATCCTGTTTCTTGTTGGTTATTTATCGAATGACAAATATTCATAAAAAGCATTGGACATCAAAAATCATACCAAGTAGAATAATAGTTTTTAACCTGTATTGATAGGAAATCATGCATTGCTAATATAAATATAGATAACAAATATAAGTCCCGGAAAAAGTTAGTTAAGAAAACTGACAAAACATGACTCCTACAATTGGGAGAAAACTATTTGAAGAGGTAAACCAAAGTCTTGACTCAATTGAAGATATAATGTTTAATTTCTTATGCCACAACACAAAGGTATATATATTTAACTTAAAATGGCAAAAGTAGGTATTGCACGGATAAGAAATGTTAGCACCTCGGTAATTCAAAATCCAACCCCAAACTAGCGATTTAACTCAAATTAAATAAGAAATGGTAAAAAATTAACCTCAGATAAGGAACATATAACGTAACACTTCTTTCGGAACAGAAAATCACAAACAAACAAAACTCAAATAAACAGCAAATTACTCAGAAACTGAAAGTTAATCAAGAAAACAAAAAGTACCCTTAATTTTAACCATAATCACGAAAGGCAAAATAAGTTTCTTACAATCTTTTCAGTGACAGAACTGGCTTCTGGAGTCACATATTGTCCAGTGCTTGTGATGCGCGCTCTCTTCTACGCCAAACACAAAATCAAAGAAAATGCAAACAGTAAGTATACAATAATATTTTTCATTATAAACATGAGAAAGAGTATACAATTATCATACCAAAACAGGTACATCATTAGTGATGCTATCTGCCAATTCAGGCAACCTTCAAGTTAAATTTCAAACAAACAATTCAGAAGAATAATGGACAACCTAAATTATATTAACTATAAAGCAACATAAGAAGGATCATACATACCACAAGATGATACCACAAATAGTACCAATAACTAGATTGTAACTAAGCACAGACTTTAAAAAAAATCATTAACTGATTGTTCACTATTTCAAACAGAAAATTCATTAGCTTTAACTGGAAATTAAGTGAACATTAGAGAAAAAAGATTAACAACAAAGAAAGAATTACATTATTTCTCAAGGTCATAAAATATACATTCAAGTGCAATCCATCATTAACAAACAAGTAAGAAATAGTAATACCAAGTAACATAAGTAAGCCAAACATGTGATGTGATAGTAAATTAGTAATGTGTTTCTTAAATAAATTGTATCCACCTTGTTGTACGCAAAGCTAATAAAAAACCTGAACTGATAATAATTCCTGACTGACAACTCAGTCATCATATTCGCATATTTGAAACCAAAATTTAAAATTTTATCATAAAAAAAAGAAAAATAAATAAATAAAACACCACTTAAACATCATGAGMTCATCATCAACAACCAAAAAGCACATTCAACAAATATTTCCAGTTTCTCAAAAGGATCAAATTGAACTCGAACGCTAGGCAATGAACACATGGGAAAAGATCACTTTATATTTTCCACCATTAATTTACTCTTACAAGAGCTCACATCTAGTCTAGCCACAAACATGTTAAATACTGCTCACTATCTCTCATCAAGAAAATGAAACTAGCTCTCAAATTACACACACACAAAAAGGCTCCATACAAACTCCCTAATCATTTCACAACATATCTAAATCTCTTAATCACAAAACCAAGATGAAATCAATATCAATTATCAAGCATCGCCTTAATAAATAATGTTCTTCCTCGCACTTAGACAAATCATTAACGGGCTGGCCATTTCGAAACCCTACTTTCTACATCTGAAAATGAATTAAACTGCAATACAACCGATCGAGTCACAAAATCTAGTTGCACTACAGTTCAATACACATAAGATACAAATTGAACCACTGCATGCATTATACAAGCATCTGCTAATTCGTTACTTTTTTTTTCAAATCAGAAATGTTGTCATATTTATTTATAGATTTCAATGGAAACTATTATTTACCTAATATGGCAAAGAACTCCTATGGCGTTGGCTCCCAATTCGGCAAGTCAGTATACTGTTGCGCCAATCTTTTCTTTTCTACACTGCATGATGCTTCAGCTACATCACATTATCTTGAGATATTTTGAATTATTGCTTCTTCTGCTTCAACCTATAAATTCAAAGTCAATTCAACACATGGGAAATTATAAAATCATATCAAAATCCAACAATTGCATAAAAGAGAATGATTTACCCGAGACATGACGGTTAATTGTATTGGAGAATCACAAGAAAAAAAGGACGATTTTTTAAGAGATGGTAAAGTTTTTCTTAGTAGGGAAGAAAAATGAAAATAAAATAAAAAATTGACAGACTAATTGATTAGGAAGAAAAAATTAAGATCCTCACCTAGGGTAAGAGGAGTACAGTACAATTTTTAGCAGCCGAGAAACTACGAAGGAAAGCTGGGGATTACTAAGATTGGGGGAGATTTAGAGCCTTTGGTTTGGAAGCTTCGAACTGGTTGACGATTGCATGTTTTGGTGGCGATTGAAGGTTGCGGTGACGATTACAGGATGCGGTGATGATTGCAGGTCGCGGTGACGATTGTGGTTTTTAGGAATGGTGGGGGTTTAAATTGGGGGAGAATTAGGTCTTTTGGTTATGCCATATCTTAGAATCGGTTGATTATTGTAGTTGGTGGTGGCGATTGCAAGATGATGGTCGTCGGTGGGTTAGAAATGGGGGTGGTTCAATCGGAGGTGCAAGGGAGAGGAAAAGGAGCGGAGCGGAGATGGAGAGGATCTGTTTTAGGGTTCCAGAAAAGGTGAGTAAAGTGATAATAAGTAATACTATATACCACATCGCCTTTTTAGGACGTTCTAGATATTTAAAAAAGGGCGATCTGGTATATCTAATATACCACAACGTCCATAYGAAAGKGCGATCTGGTATATCTAATATACCAGATCGCCCTTTCATAACGACGTTCTAGATATAGGATTTACCAGATCGCCTTTTCAACGACGATCTGGTATATCGATATACCAGATCGCCTTTTTTAAAGACGATCTGGTATATTGATATACCAGAACGCCTTAAAAAAGGCGATCTGGTATATAACGCTTTTATTACGAAAATGCCACCGACTTATATTCCAGATCGCTTTTTTCTGAGGCGTTCTAGATTGACTGTTCTAGAATATATTTTCTGCACTAGTGCAAGTGAAGATAGGACCAAAAACTTTGACTGTATCTTCATTGGAAATGCACACAATAGCGCTACATATGGATTCCTAGTACACAAGTCCGACATACTTGATGTGATTGAAGGAACAATCATTGAGTCAAGGAATGCAGTGTTCTTTGAGCACATATATCCTTGCAAAGAAATAACGAGGACTCAAATAAAAGATCTCATGGTGCTGAAGATGAAGATGCACCTTTTGTGGTTCAAGATGTATCAAAAGATGGTGATGATGATGAACCGAGGCGAAGTAAGAGGGCTAGGACTACGGAGTCATTTGGTCCGGAGTTCATGATCTATATGTTAGACGATGAACCTCGTAATATTCGAGAAGATTTGTTGAGTCCTGATGCTCCTATGTGGAGGGAAGCCAAATACTGAAATTGATTCTATTATGCAGAATCATACATGGGAATTGGCGGATATTCCTCATGGTAATAAGACTCTTGGATGCAAGTGGGGCCTAAGGAGGAAGTATAAAGTAGATGGCTCAGTTGATAAGTATAAGGCTAGGCTGGTGGTCAAAGGCTTTAAACAAAGAGAAGGATATGACTTCTTTGATACTTACTCACCTGTAACTAGAATCACTTCTATTAAGGTGATTTTGGCGATGGTTGCACTGCACAATCTTGGAATCTACCAAATGGATGTGAAAACAAAGTTTTTAAATGGTGAGTTAGATGAAGAGATATATATGGAACAACCTGAAGGGTTTGTGGTTCTTGGTCAAGAGAATAAGGTGTGTAGACTTATTAAATCGCTGTATGGATTTTAGCAAGCACCTACGCAGTGGCATCTCAAGTTTGACACTGTGATGATGTCGAATGGCTTTCGTATTAATGAATGTGAAAAATGAATTTATGTGAATAACATACGTAACTCTTTTGTCATTATTTGTCTTTACGTTGATGACATGTTAATATTGAGTAACTCTCATGATGTGGTCACTAGTACAAAAAACATGTTAAAAGACAACTTTGATATGAAGGACATGGGGTTAGATGATGTGATTCTTGGGATCAAGATCATAAGAAACTCAAACGGCATATTTCTTTCTTAGTCTCACTATGTAGAACATACTTAATAGATTTAATGCGTTTGATGGTGAAATGGCCAAAACTCCATTCGACGATAACCTTCATTTAGTGAAAAACAAGGGTGATTCAGTGATTCAATTGGAATATGCTAGAATCATTGGAAGTCTCATGTACCTTTCTAATTGTACTAGACCGGATCTAGATTTTTCAGTGAATAAACTGAGCAGGTTCACGAGTAATCCAAATAGTGATCACTGGAAAGGGTTAACTAGAGTATTACAATACTAGAAATTCACCCTAAGTTATGGGCTGCATTATACGAGATATCCTGAAGTACTAGAGAGGTACTGCGATGCTAACTGGATATCGGATTCTTAGGACTCACACTTCATAAGTGGTTATGTATTTACCATTGGTGGGGTTGCTACGTCTTAGAGGTCCACAAAACAAACATTCATAGCCCGGTCCACCATGGAATCATAGTTTATATCTATGGATAAAGCTGGTGAAGAAGCTGAGTGGCTTTGAAATTCTCGAGGATATTTCATGTTGGAAGAAGCTAGTATCATCTATTATGATACACTGCGATAATCAAGTTGCTATCACAAGGGCTTATAGTGAAATGTATAATGGTAAATCGTGACATATTCTTCAAAGACATAATACCGTTAGAGAATTTATCCCAAGAGGTATAATTTCAATTGATTATGTGAAGTCAAAGGAAAACTTAGCAGATTTATTCACAAAGAGTATAAACCAAGATCAATTCTACAAATTGCTAGAGGGACTGGGAGTAAAATCCACAATTAAAGAACGGTCTTTAGTAGATACCCAACCATGATGATTGGAGATCCAAGAACATGGTTCAAAGGGACAACTAAACTTTAGACTGTTCTGTGTTAAACAATTGGTACCTAGCCATGAGCTAACCCATCCCTAAAGAGCATATCCAAGTGATATACCTGCTGAATGTGGTGAGGGTAAGTCTTAGACTTTTAATGATGATCTATACCTATTAAGTAGAGTATTTTAGGATACTTCTGATAGACAAGGTCACCTATTTAAGTGCAGAGGAGTGGCCGCCTCGACCGGAGCACTTAAGAATTCCAAGGGTGTTCCAAGTCTTAAATGGGCATGTTCTGCCCTGAAAATTATGCCTGAAACACTTACTTCCTCCCTGATGATGTCTTGACCTGGTTCAACAAAAAAACATTAGAAAGGACCACCAGAGGTTTTCCGGTGGAAACCTTTCTGATGCTTAAGTCAGTTAAGCATTTGAGATTGGAATAAGCAAAATCAGGAGAAGAATACTTAGAATGTCATACCTCTCTCAGCCTTGGGGCTGAGATATTTATAGTTTTTGTTCAGTGGGGCTTTTTCGGGATCTCGGAAATAGAAAATCCACAAATCTCGAGCCGTTACACAAGCTGACCTGACCTGGAAGCTTCCTTCTAGAAAACAAATAGACTCTGTCGCTAAGCTCTCCTATTCCTGACCTTACCTCTCGAAACCTTATCCAAGGATCCGAATGAGGCCAGGACGGTCGTTATCAGGCTTATAGGCTTGTGTTTTGCCTTGCCCTACATCCTTCTAAGGTCACCAGCTCAGCTCGTCCCAACCATATATGCCCAAGGCTACAAAACCGTTTTAAATGCCTATTATCAGACTAGGTCACACCAATCAGTCCCCTCCCAAATGGTTGGGTTTGAGCTGACCTACTTTATGTTCAGATATCCCACTCTGACACACATTAATTGCACAGATCCTGCAAAATCCTCTTCCCGTATAAGTCACGCCTTTTGGGAAGGGCTGCGACGCCTTCTATTCCACCTCAGCAGTTATGCCCCATAGCGTGTCCTTTCGGGTACCTTGCTCTGACACATCTTAAATGCAAAAATCCCACCGAATCTCCTCTTCTCCTAAAACTCATTTTTCCAAACTCATTTCCCTTATCTTCATAATTTTACTTTATTCTCTTTAGCGCTCATTCTCTTCCTTCAAGAATCTCCAGTTTTCTTCTTCCCTAATCAAGGTTTTTCTTCCCTTAAGAAACAGGTATTTTTATGTTCCCTGTAATTTTCAATTATGTCCACCTCTACTTCTTCGTCTTCCTCTTATTCCTTTAGTCTGTCGTCTGCCTCTACATCCTCGGCGGCTACTCCCGGCGACCGCCAACTTCCTCCTCCTGACGATGGCCACGAAAACATTGTATCTACCGTTAGTGACCACACCCTTAGGGAGATACGGTCTAAACTTCCTTTCTCCGATGATTTTTCCTTCACTAACCCCGCCGCCGGCGAGCGGGCTGGCCAACCTCCTCCAGATCATCTGACCATTTTTATTGATCAACTTCAAGCCAGGTTGAGTCTCCCCGTACATCCTTTTGTCTTGTCCGTATCCCAGTTGTATCAAATCCCTGTACACCAATTTGTACCCAATGCATTCAGAATCATGATAGGGTTCCATCTAGCTACCCAGTTTTTCTGGGATTACTCCTACCACCCAATTGTTTCTCCCTATTTCAAGAAAAAAATTCATCTTCTGGCTTCTTCTATCTCGCCGTCCAGGCCGACGTCCAATTCTTGACCAGCAAGCTCTCCTCCAACAATGCTTGGAGGAAGAAATTTTTCTTCAATCAGTGCTCAGGTGATTGGGGCTTTCCTCCAACGTCCATTAACGCACTTCCAGCTCAGTCCCCATTATCAAGAGGAGATCGACCCTGTTATCTAGAAAAAACCATCCAAACCCTAAATCAACACGTTTTTCACCTGAAAAAACTCCTCACACCCAAAGTCCTGAGCTTCTTCAACTCCAAACAAGGGAACGACCCTCTACCTCTTGAGATCGGTATTCCTGCGGAGCTAGAACAGCTCTACCTTTTTTTCTTTTGCACCAAATTTGGAATCTCCTCCTCATTTTATTTTATTATTTTCATTTATTATTATTCATTTTGTTGGTTATTCCTCCTTGCAGCTACGATGATGAGGAAAAAGAGATGGCAACGCTTCTCCAGGGAGCTACTCCTACTATTGGGAAGAGCCCCCTTGGAGATTCGGCCAGGGCTACTATCTCAGAGGAGCTTGCACCCCCACCCAGGCTAGAGGCGGCGGTCGAGCCTCCAGAGACCACCAGAACATAAAGGGCCACCCAGCAAGAAAGAGATGCCGTTCGAGCAACTGAGCCAACTGTCTCCAAGGAAGAGCAAGTTTTAGCTGCTCGAAAGTGCGCTCGCTCTGGTAAGGGGGCGGTCCCTACGGGGTCAAGGATAATAACCCCTAAACAAAACTTCTTCTATGGCTCGTCTATTCTGGACTGCTCAGGGATGGTAGCAGCTCATTTTGTCAAAGGGCACTGCCCTTCCGCGGACAGGCGGGTCCTGGATAAGTGGACGGACTCCGAGCTAATCGAGTCTTGTTGTCTAGGAGAGGCCAGGGTTAGTTACTGACTTTGTCCCATGTCCATTTTATTTTAGTCATGATCTCACCTCATGTTCTTTCCTTTTCTTATTCTTCTTTTTCTCTCTTCTCTCTCTTTTTTTTAGGCCTCAGTTAAGAGGGGCTATTCTGATAGCCCGAGATGAGGGATATATGATGAATGCCAATATGGCCAGGGAGCATGTTGCCCTGAAGGAGAGGGAGCAGAGGCTGGTGGCCCGCTTGAAGGAGTGAAATTCTTAGCTAAAGGAGGACCAAACGGAGTTGAAGAAAGCTCAGGTCGAGCTGAAAGTGATTCAAGTTGAGCTGTAACAGTCTCAAGAATAGGTGGGACGGGCCCGAGCAGAAGCGACCATCTAGATGTCGCTGGGCAAGGAGCTGGCGATGGAGGCTCGGGCTGAAGGTCAAGTTGAGGGTGAGGCCAAGGGGAAGGCCAACTTCTTGAACTCGGAAGAGGGGCAAAGGTTTATCCAAGTAACAAGGGAGGTGACTCGAAAAGCCTTCCTTGGCTCCATGGAACTATATGATATCCTTCTCCTTGAGGACTAGGTATACTACCACCTTGGCCTGGATGCTGATTCATACGTTTTTGTTGCACTTTTGTACATATTTTGAGTCATGTTTGAGTATTTTTACCGTCTTTTTAGATTAAGAATAAGCTATTTTGCATGATTTTGCATTCTTTGGCCTTTTGCTTAACTTTTTGACTTTTCATTCAATAATTGGTCATTTTGGACCATTTCTCTTATTTTTCTATTACATTTGTGTCACTTGACAAAACCGGGAGATAAAGACAAAGGATTCAGTGCTCAAAACAGCCAAAAGAACACCTGTCCGATCAGATGAGCCCACAAACCTAATGGATTGACCTTCAAACCACGCACCGATTGGATAAGCGCTACGTGCGACCGGACAAGAAGAAAGAAACTTTCATCTGATTGGACTCATGACCGGTCCGATCGGACTTGTACGTCACAAATGCAGATTTTTGAGATTCTTCAGTTACGAAACGGCTTTTGAGCCTTTAAAACTAAAAAATTCTCAGAGAAGACCCATACTTTCATCCTTAGACTAGATCATATACCATTGGAAGAGAGAACTGACAACTTTCTCAACCTTTGACTTATAGCCCTTACGGCAAATTCATTTAGAAGTTCGATCGGTTCGTGATAACCACTGGAGACAGAGGTTCGTGACAAGCTTCCAGGATTTAGCGTGGTTCATCTCACCCCGGAATTAGTTGGATTTAGCAAGGATTCATCGTAGTATTGTGATAGAGTTTTCTCACGATTTAGTAAGCTCTAAACATATATCTTGTTAATTAGTTTGGTAATTCATGCTAGATAATAATCTTGTGATGTTATGTTTGGATATTTCTTTTGAATCGTTTATGATTAAGTTCTTGTGAACGATTATGTGATGAATCACTTATTGTTAATTAGTTGATTCATATTACCGTTTTTGGATGTTTTGGAATGGTTTGTTCTAGTTAGAATTACTTTTGGATAACGTTTGGTGAATGCATATCTATTGTTTGATGAATTATTTGAATGATATTTAGTGGAATGGTCTTTATGTTGAGTAAGAATAGTTAATTGTTGAGTTCATGAATCGATTAAACGAATCTTGCGAAGATGTTGACACACTCGAAGCAAGATAGGTTTTTAGTCGAGTTTTCTTCAATTAAGTTCTTTCAAAATTTTCGAAACGAAAACCCCCTTTGATCATGTGTTTAGAATTAGAACTTGTGTTTTATTCCTGATAAACATCATTGACTACGTATTTCCACACCTCGAGAGAATCGTCCCAGTTTAATTTGAAAAATCTACGGTGACCCCGTTCTCTTGTGGGTGAACTAACTTGTTTTCAAACATAGACGCGCATGGTTTAACTTGGATTCTAATTTTGAAACACAAAAGTTCGGATAAAAAATTGGCGCCATTTCCGGGGAGTGTCAAAGGTGTTAATGAAATTTATTTGCGTTAAATTTATGTTTGTTACGTTTATTTTTGTTTTTGGTTTGCCACTCGATGCGTTGAGATTGTTTGTTGTTTATGCAAGTTCGTAGAGGCCTAAGAGGTGAACTTACGCCATTCATAGATAACATCGAACGAGTGGGAAGACCAAGGAAACTTTTTCCTTCCCCCGACGGGAATCAATCCGAAGCAACTCAAGCCATCATGTCAACCAATCCACTTAATGGCGGCCGAGGAAACGGAGGGAGAGGAGGAAGAACAAATGTTCAAGGAAGGGGGCAAGACAACCGTAACCCTCCTCACGATTAACCATATGGCATGCTACCCGAAGATGACATGCAAAATCAAGATCAAAATCCACAGAGTGATATCCAGAATGAAGATGCACGAACATTTTCTCAAATAAAAAATAAAGAGCATGATCGTGACCAAGGACCAAGAGGACACAAAGTACTTGAACATATTAATTCTCCGGGGCACAATAGGGTACCATAACCCCATGATGACCGCCGAGTTATGTGGCTAAAATAACCAGTCGATCGAACGCCATAACATTTCCAAAACCTAGAGGAAGACCGAGCCTTCAATGCGTGGGCAAATAAGAGATTCTAAGACAATCATGTTGGAAATAGCGGGCCCCAGCCGCATAACAACCAACAAAATCATTTTGAATTTGAGAACCGAGCACGAGGACCGAATCATTTCAGAAACAGAAGAAATGAACAAATGTACCGTGTTTAGAAAAATGACGAGTACGACCAACCTTATGAATATGAGCAACTCAATTTGAACAGTGGTTATGGTGGAGGAAGAAACTTTCGTGGAGGCCGAGGGCAACAATATCCAGACGAACGCCAACAAGGATACCTCGTGTGCCCAACCATCAGCCCATATAGCTCAGCTATCATCTTAGGTCCCGCGACACGAGACTATGAGTTGAAGTCTAACATTGTTAACTAATTGCCAACCTTCTATGGCATGGCAAACGAGGACCCGCTTAATTTTATTCGAGAGTTCTACGCGGCGGTGTCCAGAATTCCAGCATTTGGATTAAACAAGAATCAACTTAGGATGAGGTGTTTTCCAAGTATCTTTAAGGACAAATCCAAAAAGTGACTTATGTCATTAAAACCTAATTCCCTAACCAATTGGGCTATGGTGTTTAAAAAGTTCATTGGTAGATTTTATTCGGCTCAAATGACGTCCAAACTAAGGAGATGAACCACCAATTTCGAGCAAATGGATGGCGAGTGATTCCAAGAAGCGTGGTAACGATACAAAGGAATTCTACAAGCTTGCCCGCATCAGAACAACAGTCCCGAGATGGTCAACAACTATTTCCATGAAGGATTGTTGCCAAACTTTAAGCAACAGGTTGAGAACATGGCCGATGACTTTGGAGACTTAACCGCGATGGAGGCATGGGACTTGTTTGAACTTTTGGGTGAAAATCAAGACAAACTAGTTCCAGACCAAGGAAAGTTAGAGTGAACGAAGTATCGACATCTAAAGGGGAGAATATCAAACCTGAGGAGCTTACGAAACAAGTGGCATTGTTGGCAGGAATGATGACGTGCGAGAAGGAAATGATGCAACCATCACACGAAACGTGTGGAATTTGTGGAGCATTTAGAAATGGAGCTAACACGTGTAACACAACATTTGATGAGGACGAAGACGAAGAGGTGAACGCCGTGCAAGAATTCTAATCCAACAACAGATTTGGTCAAAAGTTCACTAAAACTTAGAACTCGTACAATACGATTATCTGAGACATCCGAACCTCAGGGACTGACCGGGGAGTCCCAACTACGTACCACCGCCCAATAAAATGGATCTCAATATTTGGTGCCACCACCACCAAACAAAAGTCAAGGAGGACCAAGCAATTATAACTCCTATCAGAACAAGGGCCAATGTAGTTATCAATAATGTTTTCCGCAGAGGCAAGGTCAACAACAACATCAAGCCCCGCCACAACACCCACAAGATCCAATACCCCAAGATTCCAACGAAGAGTTGCGACTTTGGAGGTAAAGGAAAGAGATGGAAATGCTACACAATCGAGAAGAAACCCTTCGAACCATCGAGGAAAATAATCGAATGACGAAACAAATGGATAAGTTGGAGATGATGATAGGGAAACTCTCTTCGTCAGTGGAGAAACTCGGAGATGAACCCACAAAGCTCCCCAGTCAACCCGAATAGTCAATGGCCATACATGTGCTACGAAAAGGCAAGAAAGTCAATAAAGGAATCGGAGTGATGGAAGGTGATGATCATGATGACGAATGCATTTTGAAGGAAAAATAAACCAAGGAATCCAATCGGATAGGGCAAGAATCTGATCGGATTGAAGGACATAAAGTTTTTTTTGAACGGATAGGGCAAAAATCCGATTGGATTGAAGGACATGAAGTTTTTTCTAACCGGACGAAGCATAATTCCGATCAGACCGGAGGACATAAAGTTTTATCCGATCGGATTGGAGAGGATATCCAGTCGGACACTACTCATACGCAGGAGAATTTGAGCAGTATCCAACAGCACCGAGTTATTCGAGACTTTGTACCGTTTCCAAATCGACTCAAGCCAGCAAAAGAGAGCAAGAAATTCATGGAGATGTACCACATGCTGAAGAACAAAAAACATAAACTTACTGCTGTTTGACGTAATCAAAGATATGCCGGGATATGTGAAAATTCTCAAAGAACTAGCATCAAAGGAGAAGCTAGAGGCAAATGAGAGAATAACATTTTCAAAAGAAGTGAGTGAAATTTTCCATCAACCACTACCACCGAAAGTAGGCGATCCATAGAGTTTTTGCATCACGATAACTCTCGGGGATGGACAAAAAGCTCAAGGAATGCTCGATTTAGGGGCAGAGATCAACTTGATACCCTACTCCCTTTACAAACAGTTCAACCTTGGAGAAATGAGACCAACGATATTAAGACTTTAGTTGGCCGACCGATCAGTACGACATCCTCTGGGAGTAGTCAAGGAAATTTTGGTAGAAGTTAGTTCCTTAGTAGTTCCCGTAGACTTCGTGATACTAGATGTCGGAGAAGTTGCAAAATTAAGCAAAGAGCACACCATTCTTCTGGGAAGACCATTCATGGCAACATCACATACCTTGATCGACGTGGGGCAAGGAAAAATGACACTTTCTATGTTTGACAAATTAGTTATGTTTTGACTTAAAGACACTCAAAGCGTTCCTTCACATTCAATGGAACCCGATTGTTCTTATCTCGATTCAGTAGACCAATGCATGAAAGAGTTGTTCGGAATCATACCTATCGAGGAATGGAGCGTCGAGGATGACGATTTTAATACGGAGGGGGTGGTCGACCTATTTGAGATTGATGAGGAGCACGTGAGCGAAATGTCTATCCAACCTGTGTTAGAACCTAAAATAGAGTTGAAACCACTTCCGAGCCACCTCAAGTATTTTTTTATCGAAGCCAACCAGAGAAAACACGTGATAATCTTTGCAAAACTAGCCGAGCATGAAGAAAAGGAATTGATCGAGGTACTTAAAAAGTACAAACAAGCAATTGGTTGGAGCATCAGAGACATTAGAGGAATAAGTTCGGTGACATGCATGCATCAGATTGAGTTAGAAGAAGGAGCCAAACCAATAAGGTACGGACAAATACGCTTGAACCCGACACTTCTAGAGGTTATCAAAAATGAAATTTTCAAACTCATCGAAGAAGGAATTATCTACCCCGTATCAGATAGTGAGTGGGTCAGCCCAGTGCACTTTGCTCCAAAGAAAGGAGGCATAACGATTGTGGAAAATGAGAAGGGAGAGGTTGTTCCAATGCGCTTAACCACCGGGTGGCGCATGTGCATTGGTTACTGAAATGCATCAACAAGAAAGGATCACTTCCCACTTCCATTCATGGATTAAATGCTCGATAAACTGGCAGGGCACTAATACTATTGCTTTTGGGACGACCTTTCAGGCTATTATCAAATAGCGATAGCTCCGGAAGATCAGAAGAAGACTACATTTACGTGTCCTTTTGGCACGTATGCTTACTGGAGTATGCCATTCGGATTATGTAACACACCATCCACATTCCAGAGATGCATGCTCTCCATCTTCACCGAGTTCATTGACGAATTCCTCGAAGTCTTCATGGATGATTTATCGGTATATACATTGTTTAAATAATTTATCTAGAGTGCTTTAACGATGTGTAGAGTCTTGTTTGAGGTTGAGTTGGGAGAAATCGAACTTTATGGTAAAAAGTGGGATTGTGCTTGGGCATGTTGTGTCAAGTAAGGGGTTGAAAGTTGATAAAGCAAAAATATATGTTATTGAAACCCTTCCACCACCTAAAGATGTTAAAGGAATTAGAAGTTTTCTAGGGACGCGGGATTTTATCGGCGTTTCATAAATCTTGTTTCTAAAATTTACCGCCCATTGCGTAAATTATTAAATAAAGATGTGACTTTTGAGTTTGATGATAAATGTCTTGATGCCTTCAACATATTGAAAGAAAATGTCACACAGGCACCAGCTGTTGTTGCACCCGATTGGTTACTACCATTTGAGATTATGTGTGACGCGTCTAATGACGCGGTAGGGGCTATTTTGGGACAACGGGTCGATAAACTGATAAGGGTGATTTATTATGCTAGTCTCATGCTAAATAGTGTATAACGCAACTATACCACCACTGAACGTGAACTTTTTGCTGTAGTGTTTTCATTAGATAAATTCCGTTCTTATATTATTGGGTCAAAAGTAATTGTGCACACCGAACATGCGGCCTTGCGCGACTTATTTATAAAAGTCCAAAGTAAACCAAGGTTGATTCGTTGGGTTCTCCTTTTGCAAAAATTCGACATTGAAATAAAGGATAGAAAAGGATGTGAAAATGTGGTTGCCGATCATTTGTCTCTCATGTTAATAGATAGTGATTCTATCAAACTTGATTTTGTTGATGATATTTTTCCTTATGAGGATTCTAACACTATTGAAAACATTGACGAACCTTGTTATGCTGATTTTGTCAATTATCTTGCATGCAATATTATCCCTAACCACCTTTCTGCCTAAGAAAGGAAGAGATTTTTGTCTAAATGCAGGAGTTTCTTTTGGGACGATCCATACATGTATAAACTTTGTAAGGACGGACTTTATCGAAGGTGTGTACCGGACGAAGAAAAGATTGATGTGGTGAGGTTTTGTCATGACAAAGGAGGACATTTCGAAAGCCAGAAGACATCATTCAAAGTCCTCTAATCCGGATTATATTGGCCCTCACTATTTGTCGACGCACAACATTATTGCAAGACATGCGATAATTATCAAAGATCGGGCTCAATAGGGAAGAAGAATGAGATGCCGTTGGTTCCTAATCAAGTAATCAAAATCTTTGATGTATCGGGCATCGATTTTGTGGGACCATTTCTGAGAAGTGGAGAATATGAGTACATTCGTTTGGGAGTTGATTATGTTTCGAAATAGGTGGAAGCAATCCCAACCCGAAAGGCTAATTCTGAGATCGTTCTCAAGTTCTTACAAGAGAATATTTTCAGCCAATTTGGAGTGCCAAGAACGATCATAAGTGATGGAGGTAGCCATTTTTGTAACCGTGCTTTTGACCTATTGATGAGAAAATACAGGGTGGGGCACAAAGTAGCGACCCCCTATAATCCACAAACGTCGAGACAAGTGGAAACAAGTAATAGACAAATTAAGGGCATTATGGAGAAGACAGTAAAGCCGAACCGTAAAGATTGGGAGATGAAACTTGTTGATGCGTTATGGGCATATCGAACGGCCCACAAAATGGTTTTGGGCATGAGTCCTTTTCAAAAAGCTTTTCATCTTCCGGTTGAGTTAGCACACAAGGCGGAATGGGCTATAAGAACACTGAACATGAATGTGAACAAGGTTGGTGAACTTAGGAAGTTTAAATTGAGCGAGTTGGAGGAAATAAGAAACGACTCCTATGAGATGGCATGGGCAAGCAAGCAAAGGATGAAAGATATGCACGACAAAAAGCTTGTTCCAAAAGACTTGGAGGTAGGGAAACTAACCTTACTATTTAACTCACATTTCAAACTTTTTCAAGGAAAACTCAAGTCAAAATGGAGTGGGACATATTTGATTACTAATATCAATAAATTTGGGGCTGTCACTTTGCACGACAAGAAAATTAATTCCACGTTCCAAGTCAATGGGCATCGAGTGAAGTTATACCATGGGGGATCCATACCCAAAACCGATCGTGAAGTCATGCTTCTGAATGATCCACCTCAAGATTCTTGAACTAATACTCGGTAACATCCAGCAAAGGACGTTAAAAGTTGCACTTCTTGGGAGGTAACCCAAGTGTTCTTATTCTACTTATTTTTGTACATATTTTCTTTTGTGTTTACGTAATTGGAGTATGGATAGGTGTGTTTATAGTGTGTTGAGTTGTGCAACAAGCTTTGGAATTAGGCTTTCCCAGATCATCCAACCGGATGAGTGACAATGTTCGGTCGGACAAAACCTATTGGACTGCCATCCGACCGGACGGGAGGATAGACCGATCAAACCAAACCTTCTGGAGAATCATCCAACCAAATTTGTGCAGGGGTCTGGACGGACAAAACCTTCCGTCACAATGTTAGATCGAATAGTGGGCATCATCCAAACGGATGAAGCTGCAAACTTACTGTCGTGGATTTCCATCCTTCCCCTCTGGAAGACATGGACATTTAGGAGAGCCCGAGTCTCAGTATTGTATCACTTTCTATCCCAACTTCTGTTTTCCATTTTTATTTTGATTTTGTTTGATCTTTCTGGTTATGTGTTGAGTGTCTGTATAACCATTCGACTAAATATTCGCATGATAATTGACTCGACGTTTTCCTTTTTCCTTGTATTGATTTGTATAATAGCAATGCGAACATTGCTTACTTTTGTGTGTAGGGGGGATAGTCATATATTATGCATGCGTAGTCTTCTGGTCGACTTGTTCTGTTTGAGTCTTTATTTGGGATGACGTATGAATCAACCAATTGCTTATGCCAACTTCAGTTGAGATCATGCCCTTGCTTATTTGTGTTTGTACTGCTTGCCTGTCGAAATCATGTATTATATGATTTATCGTTGGAGTCTTTTGAACTTGTTTAGTGCAAAACTTTTCAAAACCTATTTATGTAAATCTAAAATAACACTTAGTCATTAGAAGCCTTGTAAGAAGCCTTTTGTGTTTATCAACATTTCATGCTGTGATTCGATAAGTGTTTTGAGAAGTCTCTAAGTCGCATATGTACATTTGATTTTGAGAATGACGATAGGGACATATAAAACCCAATTCCAGCTATATTCAGAAATAAAAACCACTATAAATTCTTAGTAAGCCCCTTTGAGCCTTTATCCCGTCTCTTTATTAGCCATGAGTATTATTAAAGATCTTATTTCATTTAAGTTTGAGAGATGAGAGTTTATTTATTATTGGACTACTGAGATTGACGATTGCAGGGTGGGAATTAGTGGAGTTAAAAAATAATAATAATAATAAAATATCAAGGGTGCTTAAGTTCTTTAAGAGTATATGGACATTAAGAATAAAGCCCTTGTATGGAAAAAAGTATTCGGGTTTTGGGTGAGAAATAGCCTTAGTTATAAAAGGTTAAAAATAATAGTGCATGGTTATTTTGGGAGGATTAAGGAGAAAATTATGCTCTATGCTTAAAAATGTTCGATTGAGTGAGTTATTGATTGAGTTTGTTCGCAAGTTAGCCACACATCTTTATATATGACATATCTTACCAAAGAGCCTACATTACAAACCTGAAAGTCCTAATCCGATTCTTTGTTAAATGTGCAAACCTTTATGCGATATACGAGTCTTTGATTCTCATGAGTCGTTGAATGCATGTTTATGTTGATCGAGCGTATACACTTACCTTTTTGAAAAATACAAGCAAACGAGTGCACCATTATATATATTTTCCTTTTGTGAGGACGCATTCTTTTGATTTCAAGGTGAAAAGGTAACACGAGCTTAGCTTGAGAGTTTTCAACAAAAGTGTTTATATTTGCAAAACTAAGTTATATGCACAACATGTCTCTTTGATCTAACTACTTTCATTCTTTCTTAATTTTGATTCTTTCGTTTGTTCGAGGACGAACAAACCAATAAAGCACGGGGTGGTTGATTCATACATTTTTGTTACACTTTTGTACATGTTTTGAGTCATGTTTGAGTTTTTTTACCGTCTTTTTAGGTTAAGAATAAGCTATTTTGCATGATTCTGCATTCTTTGGCCTTTTGCTTAACTATTTGACTTTTCATTCCATAATTGGTCATTTTGGACCATTTTTCTTGTTTTTCTCTTACAGCTGAGTCACTTGACAAAACCGGGAGATAAAGACAAAGGATTCATCGCTAAAACAGCCAAAAGAACACCTGTCCGATCGGATGAGACCACAAACCGAATGGATTGACCTTCAAAGCATGCACCGATCGGATAAGCGCTATGTCCGACCGAACAAGAAGACAGAAACTTTCATCCGATTGGACTCATGACCAATCTGATCGGACTCATACGTTACAAATGCAGATTTTCAGGATTCTTCAATTATGAAATGGCTTTTGAGCCTTTCAAACTAAAAAATTCTCAGAGAAGACCCATCCTTTCATCCTTAGACTTGATCATATACCATTGGAAGAGAGAATTGAATACTTTCTTAACCTTTGACTTATAGCCCTTAAGGCAAATTCATTTAGAAGTTCGATTGGTTCGTGATAACCACTGGAGACAGGGGTTTGTGACAAGCTTCCAGGATTTAGTGTGGTTCATCTCATCCCTGGAATAGCTGGATTTAGCAAAAATTCATCGTAGTATTGTGATAGAGTTTTCTCATGATTTAGTAAGCTCTAAACCTTGATCTTGTTAATTAGTTTGGTAATACATTCTGGATAATAATCTTGTGATGTTATGTTTGGATATTTCTTTTGAATAATTTATGATTAAGTTTTTGTGAACGATTTGGTGACGAATTGCTTATTGTTAATTAGTTGATTCATATTACCGTAATCTGGATGTTTTGGAATGGTTTGTTCTAGTTAGAATTACTATTGGATAACATTTGGTGAATGCATATCTATTGTTTGATGAATTGTTTGAATCATATTTGGTGGAATGGTCTTTAAGTCGAGTAAGAATAGTTAATTGTTGAGTTCGTGAATTGATTAAATGAATCTTGCGAAGATGTTGACACTCTCAAAGCAAGATAGGTTTTAATCGAGTTTTCTTAAATTAAGTTCTTTCAAAATTTTCGGAATGAAAACCCCCTTTGATCGTGTGTTTAGAATTAGAACTTATGTTTTATTTATAATAAGCATCGTAGAGTCCGTATTTCCACTCCTCGAGAGAATCGACCCGGTTTAACTTGCCAGTCTACGGTGACCCCTGTTTTAACCCAAAAAATGACCAACGCTGAGAATGCCTGGAACCTTGAACACCCGCCTGATCTGCACCACAATCACGAGTTAGAAAGGACCACCGGTGATTTTCCGGTGGAAACCTCTCCGATGCTTAAGTCATTAAGCGTTTGAGGTGTTTTCCAGAAAGAAAGCAAGAATGCTTAAGAGAATGATATACCTTTCTCAGCCTTAGGACTGAGATATTTATATTTTATCCTAGTGGGGACCCCAGCCGTGATCCCGGGAGCACATGCCTCGAATCAAGGTCCGTTTTGGCAACCAATTCTGACAAGTGGTCCCACTTGTCTCTTTGCCGGGAATCTAGGAAACAGGTCTTCCCTGTCCCAGGACTTCCTTATTTCCTTCTCCTGTATCACCTCAGTATTAATATCAGACTTGACTCTAGTCAGATCTTCCTCAGTCCGTATTATCTCAGCTCTCTAGGATTCCAGCAGAATTAAAGGAACCAGAACTGTCGTGATCCGGCTCTTCTTTCCTTTGGTGTCGATGCCTTTCAACAGGTCAACTCTTGCTATAATGAGGACGAGCTCTATTCCTCAGGGGACTCAATCAGGTCTTTTACCCAGACCGGGCTAAACTTCAGTCCCCTGAACTTCAGCTCGGCATAATCTTCAAACTTTTAGTGATCTCTTCAAGATAGCTAAGTCAGGAGGGATCCCGAGCGATAACCACCTCTTCCTGACATTCTGTTTTATCAGGAGTGTTAATTAGACCTTTCTCTGAGATAGAGCTATTCTAGCCCTCTCTTAATTTGCCTAACTATCCCGAGTAAGAGCTACCCCAAACCAGGTCTGGCGTATATATTGCCCTATCAACCCCGTTCACTTGCGGGCTAACTAACTTATTTTCAAACATAGACGTTGTTTCTACCAGATAAATACACTCCTGAAAGTGTTAGCCTCCTTCCCTGTAAGGTCTTCCAGCCTACTCAACAAGAACACGTTAGAAAGGACCACCAGAGGATTTCTGGTGGAAAGCTCTCCGATGCTTAAGTCAGTTAAGCAGGAAATTCTTAAAACTCAGGAAAAGCCATGGTAATGCTTGAGATTGCATACCTTTCAGCCTTGAGGTTTTGGGTATTTATAGTTTCTCAATGTGGGGCCCTTTCTGAGATCCCGGAAACGGAATCCCGCGAATCTCGGGCCGTTATTCACAATAGTCCAGATTGTCTACTTTCCTGCCAGGAAAGGCCAGACCAGGAAAATACTGATCTTTCCCTCCACTCTAGGAGTGGACAGATCAGGATGATATTCAGGGTGCATCAGATCGAGTCGACCTGAATCCCGCGGCCTTTAATAACACTTTCTCAGGTCAGGGCAGTATTCGACCAGGTCTATCCAACCAGGTCTGGTGCCCATATCAGAATTATTTCAGGGTACACCAATCAGTCCCCCCTCAAAATTGTTGGAGTAGAACTGTGTATTTCCAGAGCTTACTTTGGACGCGTTAGGGTTCCACCTGATTTCCTGGGTTCCTTATCTGCACAGATCCCAAAAAATCTGCCTTTTTGATCTAGTCGAATCATTGGACTTATATGTGACCCTCCATATCCCAAGAAAGGTCACTACTCCAACACATCTCTTCGAGTACTGTACCATTGATAAGTCAGAGGCGGTTACAATTTCAAGCGTGTCTCTTCAAGTACTGTTCCCCTGACAGGAATTCAATGCGAGAATCCCATCAAGATCCCGCTTTTTTCTCAATTTTCATTTTTTGAAAATCCTCTCACCCCTTTTATCCCGCGGTTTTCTCTTTCTTCCTCACTTTTCATATTATCAACTTACAGACGCTCCTACTTTCTGTTTTTCTCTCCAAACAACGATTCAGTATCTTCTTCAAGTTCATCGCTTTCCAATCATCTTCCCCGCCAAATACTTTCCCGCCCCTTATTATTTTCCAATAATGTCAACGCCATCATCTTCTTCTTCTACCGATTCCCTTTCTACAAATTCTTCGGCGGTGTCAGCTCCCTCATCGCCGTCATCTTTTGAGTATCCCCCTTTATTCCCGGCCGGCCATATATCTGTTCCATCCTAAATGATAGAACGACACAAAATCTGAGATATAAATATCAGATGCCGGAGGATTTATCATTTTTTAACCCCAGTGGCGGTGTGATGGCGTATCAGGCGCCGGCTGACCACCTGACTTTTTTTGTTTACCAATTCCAGGCAGGTTTACACCTTCCGGTGAACCCCCTGATATTAGAGATAGCCCGGTTGTACAAAATCCCGGTTCATCAATTTGTCCCCAACTCCTTTAGGATTATTATAAGTTACAACCTGTCCATACGATACGCTGGTCGGAATCCCACGACCCAGACCTTCTTCTAACTGTTCCAGGTCAAAAGCTCCTCTCCTGGCTACTTTTATTTATGTGCCAGAGCCGGTGTTTGATTTCTTACCGGCATCCCATCTTCCAACAAGGCCTGGAGGAAGAAGTTTTTCTTTTTGCACTATTCAGGGGATTGGGGCTTCCCTTCCCGATCTATTGAGAAATTGCCTGCCCAACCTCACCTATCCATAGGCGACCGATATCCTCGGATAAAGAATATAATCTCAACTTTAAATGAGAATGTTTACAATCTCTCCCAGCTTCTTTTTCCTTTTGTTATAGATTTTTTCAATGATTGGGAGGAGACAAGACCCTTAACCCCTGAGATTGGTAAAGAAACATTTACTGCCCTGACCTTTTCTGGTTGTCTGTCTCACTTGTATTTCATGTTGGTTTTGACTAAATTGTTTCTTTCCATTTCTTTTTTTTTTCTAGCAAACATGATGCACAAAATAATGGCTACTCATCAAAGGGGGGCAGAAGCAGGGTCAGAACAGCAGACCTCAGTGGTGGAGCCTTCCCGAGTCGAGGTAAGTGGGTCGGGAACTTCCTGGGACCTTCCTGTCCTGGATTTAGAGGTGATTGTCCCCTTGGACTCGGGGGAGAGGATCGAACGACCAACGAAGAGGATGCTTGCTGGCATGGAGGGGGCGTCTGCCTTAGGGGTTAAGGTTGCCACCCCTAACGATACCTTGTTAACCAACGCCTCTGTCTTGAACTGCCCCGGTCCCCTAGCAGTTTAATTCATCCAAGAAAAGTGTTCGAGCACGGAGAGGGCTACCTTGGAAAAGTGGTCCGACCCCGATCTCATTGAGTCCTTGTGCTAGGACGAGGATAGGGTAAATTTCTTACCTCTTCTCACTTTTCCTATTATTTTGCTAAGTATATTCTCTATTTAGGTGACGGCCAAGAGGTCTATCTTGGTGGCCAGGGCTAGGGGAGCCCTGATGAATGCGGACCTGGCAAGGAAACACAAAAATCTGCAGGAGAAGGAAATTAAATTGCCTAATCTGTGCAAGGAGAGGGGATCCAAGCTGAAGAAGGACGAGCAAGAGTTGGCAGACATGAGGAGGTAAGAAAAGAAAGTTCTAGAAATGGCTAGAGCTGAGGGCGAGACGAAGCTCTGGCCAAGGCCCAAAGTTTGGCAGACGAGGCTGTGGCTAAGGCACGCAGTGAAGGGAGGATGGAGTTCCTTAACTCTGAGGAAGGGCTAAAGATGATCCAACTGACTCGGGACGTCACCCGCAATGCTTTACTGGGATTCGAGGAGCTCTACCATCTGCTTGTCCCAGAGGCTGCTGTATATTACTACCTTGGCTTGGATGCTCAGGCCAAATGGGCCCAGGATCAGCCTACGCTTCCCTTTGACCGCAAGGATCCCCTGAAGCAGCCACTGAGCCTACCTCCTTCTACTCGCCAGAGCAGGACCGCCTGCACAATCTCGAGGCCCATGAGTTCGTCGGGCACATTCTCACATATTTAAATTCTTCTTCAACTATTCCTGAGGCGGCTCAACCAGAACAAGGCCTGGCTCTTACCCTGACCACATCTACTCCCTCCCCAACCTTTGCCGGTCTAGGCGAGCTGCCTGGAGGATCCTCTCCTGGAGACTTGGCAGAAGATGCGATGGATCAGCTTGCCGAGGAGTTAGATGCCGAGAGTTAGGCTCAGCTTGGCTTGTTCTGTATTTTGTTTTAGGCAGATCTATTTGTTTTTGCCTGTGTGGCTGATAGGCCTTTTTGCTCAATTTCCTGCCTGTAACTGAATTTGTCGTGTATTGACTTTGTTTTTTAGGGTTTCCTAGTTTCAAGGAAACCCTAGTACTATTATTCTTGTTGTCACGTGCCCCTCTTTCCTTTATATACGTGTATATTGATTAGCACATATTTTTCTTTATTTTTATTAGTATTTTAGTTCATTTTTCTATTTGTTTTTGGTATAAGTTGGATAGTTTAAGCTTAATTTTGTATATTTGTACTTCCAGCCTATTTTATAGCTTTTTGATCTAGATTGATGCAAATAGGTGATATTTTTATGTTTTTCACCTTATAGCTAAGTAGCCGAAAGAGTGCAGCACGCAAAGGATGAAGTATGATGATCGAGAGACAAAGATCGAGCTTTCCGGTGAAGGAGTAACAAGAATTTGATGCTGACAATTATCTATAACGGTTTTACATATGGAACCGTTATAGTAACGCTGCCTGCCGAGCCATGCCCATGCTACCGACACTGGGTGCCGAGAGTCGCCTGCGTCGACCGATGCTTTCCGACACTAATCGGCGCACCTGGCCGACGCGATTCTCTATGAGCATCGACCCATTGAGCGTCGATCGACGCGCACCACTGCCTATAGACGCTGCCGACCACTGCACACCACACCTTCAGAGCTGACCCGCGCGCCCTGCCTAGCATCGCCACCAAGCCCTGCCGCATCGACCGATGCACTTGTCGATGCCAAAAGCCCAGAAACGCATTTTAAGGGTTTCTTTCTGCCCAAGACTTCCCACAACTATAAATACCCTATGTATTTTGGATTTTTATCATACATTATCATATTCCTAGGGTTTCTAAGGCCTCTTAGGGGCTGACAACCCCAACGAGTGCCGTTTATTTTCTTAGTTACTTTTCAAACTTTTTAGTTTTAAATCTCTAGATTTTAGAATAGTTAGATTATCTTTTAAATAGTTTAGATTCGAGATTTCTACAAAAAAACGCTGCGGTTCATCTTAGTTTAATAGTAATTAATTATTCTCTTTGCCTTTTATTTTAGTTGCATGTTTTCAATTAGTTTAATTAATTATTGCTTCCATGATGAATCGTTCTTGTGATTGTGATGTTGAGATTGATGATTATTATTATCTAGATCTTATGGGTCTAGAGCCTAGATTCATTGTGAACCATCAATTAGGACTTCCCAAGCGATCGTGGAGACGAATCAAAGCTTTAGAACCCTAGTTTTCTTAAAATCATTTTAAAAATATTTTAATTAATTAATTCATAGTTTAATTAATCTTAGATCTTAGATAATTAATTCTTAGTTAAAATAATCTTTAGTTTTAACTAATTAGTTCTTAGTTTAAATAATTATTGATTTAATTAATTAGGTAATAGTTTAAGTAATCTTTAGATTTAATTTATTGCTCATAGTAAAATTAATATCTAGTTCTTATAATTCTCAAACAAAACCCCCCTAGTCCACGTGTTTAGATTAGATTTATTTTTATTTTCTTATTTGTTAAATCAAACACAAAACAAACTTCCGAATCTAGTCTTCCTCGAGAGATCGACTCGGTTCAACTTACCAACCTACATGTGAACTCGTACTCTTGCGAGCGAGCTTTTGAATAATTAACTAATATTTATAAAGTAGGAACGCAAAAGTTCGAATCATATATCTGTTTTATGCATTTGAATCTCGCCATGGCTTCTTCCTCTTTGCTTGAAAAACTTTATACTGTGAAGGCAAAAAATCTCTCTCTTTTTGTTGAGAACTTCAAGCTTTCTGATAAACTATCTGTTCTTCTGGAGAAGATTTCCCAAGTGTGCCGCCTTCTAGAGAGGAAAAGGCTTAAAAAACACTACTATAAGCACGAATAGGCTGAGCTTCATCAACTCAACCGTCAACTGGAGGAGGGCAAAGCCGACCTGGTTGAATCGGTAGGACGACTGACTGCTGCTGCCTGCGAGGCTCATACTGTCGCCGGGCGGGCAGACAGGTACCGCCAGCGCCTCCATAAAACCAAGTGCGAGCTGTGGCATGTTCGCCGAATTCTTGCCTCTGATAAGAGGGCATCTTCTTCCCATGGCTGATTTTCGAGCTTTGTTCTTAATGTATTTTTCTTAGATTTCTGTTATTTTCATGAGCATTCCTTTTTCCTATTTCTTGCACGTTCAATTAAACTCGCCAGGTTTCGTTTGTAAAGTGACGTAAGTATCTCCTATTTATGTAATTCCAGACTTACTCTGTAATGAATGATCTTTTCCTGGGCAAAAACTCTTTGCTGATAGTTAGATCTGACTTCGCATGGTAAGATTTATAAATCTAGGTTGCACCAACAAACAGGTCAGGTAAATTAGGACATCTTTTCTTAGCCAAACCAGGTTTTTCTGACAACCAGGTTGGGAAAATTGGGGGCATCCACTTTTAGCTAAACCTGGCTTTACTGGCAATCAGGTCAGGAAAAAATGGGGCCTTCGCCCTTAGCCAATCCTGACTTTTCTGAAAATTAGGTCAGGAAAAATGGGGCCTCCTCCCTTAGCCAATCCTGACTTTTCTAATAATCAGGCCAGGAACATTTGGGGCATCCGCCCTTAGTCAATCCTGGATTTTCTGACAATCAGGTCAGGAAAAATGGGGCCTCCGCCCTTAGTCAATCCTGGCTTTTCTGACAATCAGGTTAGGAAAAAGGGGGCATTCGCCCTTAGCCAATCCTGGCTTTTCTGACAACCAGGTCAGGAACATTGGGGCATCCTCCTTTAGCCAATCCTTGTTTTTCTGACAATCAGGTCAAGAAAAATGGGGCCTCCGCCCTTAACCAATCATGTCTTTAAAAATCAAGTCAATTTGTAATATGAAATGAACTCCAATCATATGTATATAAATATATTTCAAAATAACCTTACACATATTACTTTCTTAAATTTGATACATTCCATGCTCGGGGTACCCCGAATCCATCTATTTGTTCCAGTTCATAAGCACCGCTTGCTAAAACCTTCGAGATTCTAAATGGTCCCTGCCAAGTGCATTCCAACTTTCCCTTAGGCTTTCCTAGGTCAGCTCTGCGCAAGACCAGATCTCCCACACAAAAGTATCTTCGCAGAACTGTCTTATTATATGTTGCCCGGACCCGTCCTCGTATGTGCTCCATCCTAATTACAGCCTGGTTCCTTTATTCCTCAACCAAATCGAGCGCGTCCTGCACTAATGAGTTGTTCTGATCTTCATCAAAGCTCTGTATTCGATGAGTTTCTAGGCCGATCTCTGCAAGAATAACAGCATCCATGCTATACACCAGGCTATATGGGGTTTCACCCGTGCTCTCCTTGGGATTAGTAGGATAAGCCCAAAGGATCGAACTGAGCTCCTCTACCCACTTGCCTCCTGATATTTCCAAGCGTGTTTTGATTCCTTGTACGAGAATGCGGTTGGTCACTTCAACTTGACCATTTGCTTGCGGATGGTAAACAGATGTGAAATGTTGATCAATTTTCATTTTAGCACACCAAGATCTGACTGGCCCCCATGAACTGAGTGCCATTATCTGAGACTATCACTCGGCATCTGAGACTATCACTCGGCATTTTAGCACACCCATGAACACACCAGTTTAGCACACCAAGATCAATTTTCATTTTAGCACACCAAGATCTGACTAAGCCCAAAGGGTTCTGGGAACGCCGAACCGGCACACGATGTTTTTCCAAGTGAAGACCATCACTGCATCCTCTGTAAATTTTGCCAGTGCTTCAGCTTCTACCCATTTGCTAAAGTAATCGATGGCCACAATCAGGAATATCTTCTGGGCCGGGGTTGTGGGAAATGGCCCAACCAGGTCTATTCCCCATTTCGCGAAAGGGCAAGGAGAGCTCATCGTCCTGTGCTCTTCTGCTGGTCGGTGGATTAAGGGAGATATCTTGTGGCACTTGTCACACCTTTTAACAAAGTCCTCAGCCTCTTTCCGCAACAATGTCCAAAAATAGTTGGCTCTCATTATCTTGTTGTTTAGGGTCCTTGCTCCCATGTGATTACCACAGCAGCTCTCATGGATTTCTTTAAGAAGGTGGGCGCCCTCTTGATGGATTACACATCGTAGGAGGGGCTGTCCAAATCCTCGCCTGAACAGCTCTCCCTTGATGGTACAAAATCTGGCCAACCTGATCCGTAGCTTGCTCACTTCTTTTCTATTCTCTGGCAACTCTCCATTCTCCAAGTACGCTTTAAGAGGAGAGCGCCAATCCTGCTCGCCCTCTTCCACTATGCTGACTTCCTCCTCCCTATATTCCCAGTGGGCCATCATTAGAGTGATCACCCTTTCTTGACAATCCACAACTAAACTGGCTACTTTACCCAGGTAATTAGCTCGACAGTTCTCTTCTCTAGGAATTTGTTGAACATTAAAAGCATCCAAAGTATTGGCCAGCTCACAAAATCGGGCCAAGTATTTTTGCATTTTCCCTTCTCTTGTTTCGAATTCTCCTCCAATTTGTTTACATACAAGCTGTGAATCTACATTTGCTCTTATCCGTTTTGCTCCCAGCTCTTTTGCCATCTGGACTCCCCTCAATAGTGCTTCGTACTCCACTCCATTGCTGGATAGAGGGTAGTTCAGTCGAACTGAGTATTCCGTGATTACTCCTTCCGGGTCTACCAAGACTATGCCTGCACCACACCCCAGGCTTCCCACTGAGCCATCCGTGTAGACTATCCACTCTTTCTTTTCCTCAGCAGAGCTGGCAATTTCTTGCATAAAATCAACTAATGCTTGAGCCTTAATCGCCAACCTTGCTTCGAAATTTATGTCAAAATCACTCAATTTAGTTATCCACTTGACTAATCTCCCCGAGACCTCTAACTTGCTCACTATGGCTTTTAGGGGTAAATTAATGCGAACTATGATCTTATAGGAGAGGAAATAAGGTCGAAGTTTTCGTGTGGTTCCTGATCGATGATTTCTCGACGCTCTAGAAATCGCCTCCGCAATAGTACGGAGTCGACTGTAGGTACGGTGAGTTGTCCCGAGTCGTGTCTCTCGAGGATGGATGTAATCGGCTTTCGGTTTTCTTTATCGTTCTTATCGTCGGTTTTACTTAATCTAATTTAACCCTAGAAAGCGATAATCATTTTTCGGTTTCTATAATTAAGATTGAAATTGAGATTTACGATTTAAAAACATTGAAACATTTAAGGAAATTAAAGCTTGTATTAAAAACGATCAATTTAAACTATTTAACTTATTAAAACTTAATTATTTGAAATTAGTAAAATGGAGGGAAAATTAAGGTCAACTTATT
>BMAC01000965.1:164445-191593 GCA_014905375.1 Phtheirospermum japonicum | reverse complement strand
CCCCACGAGCGTGGGCCCCGCTTGGGCGTCCTACGGCCAATAAAAACGAAAACGTAAACAAAACTACGAAAATGAATAAGAAAACGTACAAAAACTAAGAAAACCTAGAAATACGAAAAACGGCCAACCCGACTCCTAAAACAACAAAAAGCAAGCGAAAAACACGCAACGTGAAACAAAAATGGTAATGAAAATATGTACAAAAAGATGCAAATCAGTTCCAACCAGGGCTACCATTTCCCTTTCTATCTCCACATATCAAAGTTCAGCCTCATGCAAGACCTTGCTCCAATAGTATACTAGTTTCTGCAACTTCCCCTCTTCCCGTATCAAGACCGTACTCACTGCAAACTTCCCCACAGACATGTAATAAATCAACGACTCCCATATGATCGGCTTAGTTAGCAAAGACATATCTTCCAAGTGTTCTTTCAGCTTTTGAAATGCCTACTGGCATTCCTCACCCAGGGGAATCGGGTTTTCTTTCATAATGCCCTGAAGAACGGTAAGCTCTTCTCCACCGACCTTGAGACAAACCTGCTCAGGGCATTTATTCGAACTTCCAGGCATTGGACTTCCTTGACATTTTTTGGGGATGACATATCCATGATAGCCCTAACTTTTTATGGGTTGGACTCTTTCCCTTTTCCCGTAACCATGTACCCTAGGAATTTTCCTGCTCTTACTCCAAAGGCACACTTCTTCAGGATCAACCTCATCTTATATCCTCTCAGGGTGTTGAAGGTTTTCCTCAAATCATCTTCATGTGATGTTTCCTTAGTGCTATTAACCAACATGTCATCTACGTACACTTCTATGTTCCTCCCGAGCTGGCTCTTAAACATTTTGTCCACCAGTCATTGATACATAGCTCCTACATTTTTTAGACCAAATGGCATTACCACATAACAATATGTTCCTTTTGGCGTTATGAAGCTGACCCACTTCCAATCTTACTCTGCCAACTTGATTTGATGATAGCATTTTAAGGCATCCATCATACTTAATAATTCACACCTAGACGTGGAATCCACCAACTGGTCTATCCTCGGCAACAGATAGTGATCCTTAGGACAAGGGCGGTTAAGGTCTCTAAAGTCGATACACATTCGCCAGACCTCTTCTGTTTTTGGGACTAGTACAGCATTGGAGAGCCACTCTGGAAATTGTATCTCCTTGATTTGTTTGGCACGTAATAACTTATCTACTTCTGCTTCAATGATGGCTTCCTTCTCAGGGCCAAAGTTCCGCTTTCTTTGTTTTAAGGGCATTGCCCCGGAGCTTATATTAAGACGATACTCTACTACTGTCGGGTCAATTCCCACTAAGTCTTGGGGAGACCAAGCAAAAATATCTGCGCTATCCCTTAAAAGCGCGACCAGCTCTTCTAAGACCTCTGGGCTCAAGGTCGTTCCTACTCGCAGGACTCGACTATTGTCCCCTGGAATTACTTCTACCGACATCAGGTTCTCATCCCTCTGAATCAGCTGAGGCCTGTCTTCCTCTATTCTTGCCCACTTGATCTGTCTCTCCTCATCATCTCATCGAATGCTTTCCATGTACGTCTGGCGCAATGTGTACTGGTCTCCTCGAACTTCACCCACCCCATCCTGATCTGGGAATTTTAACTTTATGTGTTAGACTGAAATCACCGCCTCGAATTTGCTTAGACATGGTCTTCCTAACGTAACGTTATAAGAAGAAGCTGCATCAATCACCAAGAATCGTACTAACCTGGTCTGTTTGCATGGATCTTCCCCAGTGTGACCAAGAGGTTTACCATGCCAAGAGGCTTCAACGCTCCTCCTGCAATACCCACCAGTGAGGTCATGACTTCTTTTAATTCCGTATCAAGATTCATCTTCCTTAAGCAATCATAAAACATGATGTCTGCCGAGCATCCCGTATCCACAAATATCCGCCGGACATTGTAGTTAGCGATAGTAGCTGTTATGACTAGAGCATCCATGTGTGGAGCAAGGATACCATACTCATCCATGGACCCAAAGCAAATGTTTGGATTCGGTGCTATTTGTCCTACTTCGCATGCTCTTTTATCCAGGTCTTTCGCTGCCTGCACACAACCGTTCTGGGTTCACTTTGAGTTTTCGTCCCATTCTCCGCCTATGATCATTAGGATTTCACCTCGTACGATCTGGGTCTGGTCATTTTGTCACCCATCATTTCTCTTATTTTCTTGAGGTCTGTCCCGTCTTCGAGAGTCAAACCTGGACTCCTCCCGTCTCATTTGTACATACTCCTTGAGGTGACCCGCCTGCACCATCCTCTCTAGTTCATCCTTCAGGTGGGTGCACTGATCTGTATCATGGTCGTATTCGTTATGATATCGGCAGAATAAGTCAGATCTTTCTTTCTGCGGTTTTTGAGAGTAAGTTTTAGGCCATTTTATATCAGGGTCCCACTTTATTACTTGCAGAATCTCTCCCTGAGGTGTATCCAGGGGTGTGTATCTGTCAAAACGAGGTCGTCCTCCTACCAGATCAAGCTTAGGCTTTTTCATTGGCACTCTTTCCTCTGTATCAGGTCGGTCCCTTTTCTTCTCTCCTTCTTCCTTGATCTTCAAGGCTTCTTCCAGATGAATATATTTTTTCTGCTTTCTACAGGAGCTTGACAAACTTCAAAGCTGGTTGTACGACCAATGACTAGAAGAACTCTCCTCTTTTGAGTCCATGGGCTAGGGCATTCACAAGGATTTCCTCAGACGCCGATGGCACTTCCAACTTTGCGTCTGTGAATCTCTTAATGTATGTACGCAGGCCCTCATTTTCTCTTTATTTTAAACTGAACAATTATAGTGGCATTTTCTGGTATTTCTTGCAACTGGTGAATTGGTGCAAGAATGCCGAGCTGAACTCATTGAAATTGCTTATAGAGCGCGGGGGAAGTTGGCTAAACCAAAGCTGGACTGACTTCGTAAATATCATCGGAAAGACCCTGCACATGACTGAGTCAGAAAATTTGTGCAAGGTATCTGCTATTTCAAACTGACTCTAGTGATCCCACGGGTCTGTCGTCCCACTATACTCGAAGCTCAATGACCGATAGGAGGCTGAAAAGTCATCACATATAACCGCCTCTGTAAATGGGGTCCCCCTTTGCACTGGTTCAGTGCTCGTGCCCGCCATCTTTCTTTTTAACTCGCTGACCTCTTTCTGCAAATTTTGCATTTGCTCGGTAAGAGCTGGAGTAGATTTGCTCGATGTTTTGCTTTCAGAAGCGGAGAGACTCTCCTCCTCTTCATGGATAAGAGTTCTCACCGTGCGCTAATTTGCCCGTGGCAGTTTTGTCTCCAGTGGCTGAGCCATCTTGGACGGGGGAGTCGAGAACTCAGCAAATTTCCTGTTTACAGCCACCTCCACCGCCTTACCAATGTGATCGGACAACTGTCTGAGGAAGGAATCATTCAGCAATCCGCCGCCGGTTTGTGTTACCCCACCGGGAGGAGGTTGCGCCATACCCGGTCTGGACGATGCTGATGGTTCCGCTGCTGCTGGTGTGCATATTGGTGCGGCAGAGCTTGGCGTGCCGCCCAGTTCAGCCAACAAACTTTGCCGAAGTCCATTCGATGCCATGTATTAACTCACGTCTTAGCTTTGTAAGCCTTCCCACAGACGATGCCAATTATTTCTACCACAAAAAGACATTCCAGAAAGTGTTAGCCTCCTTCCCTATAAGATCTTCCATCCTGCTCAATAAGAACACGTTAGAAAGGACCACCAGAGGATTTCCGGTGGAAACCTCTCTGATGCTTAAGTCAGTTAAGCAGGAAATTCTTAAAACTCAGGAAAATCCATGAGAATGCTTGAGATTGCATACCTTTTAGCCTTGAGGTTCCGGGTATTTATAGTTTATCATTGTGGGCCCTTTCTGAGATCCCAAAAATAGAATCCCGCGAATCTCGGGCCGTTATTCACAATAGTCCAGATTGTCTACATTCCTTCTAGGGAAGGCCAGACCAAGAAAATACTGATCTTCCCCTCCACTCTAGGAGGGGTCAGATCCGGATGATATTCAGGGTGCATCAGATCGGGTCGACCCTAATCCTGCGGCCTTTAATAGCACTTGCTCAGGTCAGGGCAGTATTCGACCAGGTCTATCCAACTAAGTCTGGTGCCCATATTAGAATTTTTTCAGGGTACACCAATCAGACGCGCATGTTTTATCTTGGATTTTAATTTTGAAACACAAAAGTTCAAATCAGACGCCCAGAAGAAGTGGTCCACCGAGAATCCTACTACTCCTTTAAACCGCCTCAATCCTCTAAAGAACCCTCCATAACCTACTAGTTTCACATATATTGAGGAGGATGACCGACTCCACCAGCTCCGGGCTCAGGAGTTCGTTGCTCATGTTCGTCAGACCTTCCTGGACTCTTCTCCCCCCCAAAACAGTCGCTGACCTTGTACTTATCAGCGACCTATGCTAACTTGGGTGAGCTTTAAGGTAATACCCAGTTTGAGCGAGACTTTGGAGAGGACACCAGGGCAGCTGAGCAAGTTGGGGGAGAGATGAATAAGTTAGATTACGATAACGTAGACTAGATTTGCTCTTTTATTTGTGTGGCTGATCCGTATTTTTGAAACAACTTTTGTCTGTACTTAAATAATTTGTCGTTCTTTAATTTTAGGGTTTCCTTAATTTAAGGAAACCCTAGTACTATTCTCTTTTGATCACGTGCCTTGATTTTCTTATATATTTATTCTACAATTATGTGTTTCATTATGGCATCTTCATCTTTATCCGAAGAGATCGATACTCTGAAGAGGAAAAATCTTGCACTCTTTTCAGAAAACTTCAATCTTTTTGACAAACGTTATGTGGTACCCGAGAAATTTTCTCAAGTATGCAGGATTTTGGAGAGGAAGAGGCAGAAGAAATGCTACTATAAGCGTGAGTGGGCTGAGCTCCGCCAGCTCAACCGTCAACTCAAAGAGGAGAAAGCTGACCTACTTGAGTCAGTATGCTGGTTGACCACTACTTCCAGCGAGGCTCGTTCCGCCTTTGAACGAGCGGATAGGTATCGCCAACGCTTCCATGAGACTTAGCGTGAAATATGGTGTTCGCCAGGTTTTGGCATGTGATAAGAGGGCTTCTTCTTCTCACCCATGACGTTTTATGTGACTGATTTCAATTTTCATTTAGATGTATTTCTGTATTCTTGTCTCTTTTCTGTGAGCATTTTCTTTCATTTCTTGTACCACAATCAAGCTCACCAAGTTCTATTATGTATCATAATGGCCTCTTTTGTCTTAAATATTTTCCGCTTTTGTGCTTTCTCGTGCGATTTGAAGTCGGGTCAGCCATAAATCTTTACTAACAATTAGATTAGGTTCTTCAAGGCATTTTCCTCTAGCCAATCAAGGTTAAAACTTTACTGACAGTCAGGTCAGGACTTTTGGGGCATCTTAACTAATCAGGGCTTAAAATTTTTTTGAAAATCAGGTCAGGGTTTTTAGGGCCTCCGCCCTTAGCCAATCAAGGCTTAAAACCTTACTGAAAATCAGGTCAGGATTTTTAAGGCATCCGCCCTTAGCCAATCAGAGCTTAAAACTTTACTGACAATCAAGTCAGGTTTTTTGGGGCATCCGCCCTTAGCCAATTAAGGCTTAAAATTTTACAGACAATCAGGTCAGGACTTTTGGGGCATCCACCCTTAGCCAATCAGGGCTTAAAACTTTACTGACAATCAGGTAAGGATTTTTGGGGAATCTTCCCGTAGCCAGTTAGAGCTTGAAACTTTATTGACAATCAGGACAGGATTTTTGCGGCATCTGCCCTTAGTCAATCAGGGCTAAAATTCTACTGACAATCAGGTCATGATACAATAAAACAAGGATAAACTTAAACCACATTTTATATAAATAAATTTCATGCATTAATCTTACACATAATATTTCCGTAGGTTTGCTACATTCCATGCTCGAGGTACTCTGACTCCATCCATTTGTTCTAATTCATAAGCCCCTCCTGCAAGAGTTTTCGTGACCTTGTACGGTCCTTGCCAAGTAGCATCTAGCTTTACTTTGTGCTTACCTAAGTCAGCTCTGCAGAGGAATATGTCTCCTATCTAAAAATGCCTCTTCACTACCGATTTATTATAGGTTTCCCTGACCCGTCCCCTCATGTGCTACATCTTTACCACAACTCTTTCTCTTTTTTCCTCAGTCAAATCTAGTGCATCTTATACTAGCAGCTCATTCTGGTTTTCATCAAAGCTCTGTAATCGGTGAGTCTCCATACTTATTCCACGGGAATTACGGCATCCATGTCATATACAAGGCTAAATGGAGTTTCTCCAGTGCTTTCCTTGGGGTTAGTTCGATAGGCCCCTAGGAATGAACTGAGTTTCTCCACCCATTTGCCTCCTGACTTTCTAAACGTGCCTTAAATCCCTGCACTAGGATTCAATTAGTCACCTCGACCTGACCATTTTCCTGAGGGTGGTAAAAGGACATGAAATGCTAGTCTATCTTCATCTTCGTGCACCAGGCTTGAATCCGGGCTCCCATGAACTGTGTGTCATTATCGGACACCAAGATCCTCGGGATCCCAAACCGGCAAACTATATTCCTCCACAAAAAGCCCATTACCACGTCTTATGTAATTTTTTCCAAGGATTTAGCCTCAACCCACTTGCTGAAATAGTCAATGGCCACGATCAAGAATTTTTTCTAGGCTGGAGCTGTGGGGAATAGTCCCACAAGATCTATCCCCCACTTGGCAAAGAGGTAGGGGGAGCTCATTGTCATGAGCTTATCTGCAGGTCGGTGCATAAGTGGAGAGTGTTTTTGACACTTGTCACACGCTTTCACAAATCTCTCCGCATCTTGCCTGATTCTCAGCCAGAAGTAACCTGCTCGCATTATCTTGGTAGATAAGACTCTGGCACCCATATGATTACCAAATCCCTCATAAACTTCTTTAAGCATGTGGACACCCTTCTTCGCACTTAGACACTTCAGGAGAGGTTGTCCAAACCCTCTCCCAAATAGCTCTCCATTGATTATGCAAAATCTGGCCGACCTGATTCGTAGCTTGCTTACTTCTCTTCTATCCTCTGGTAGCTCTCCCTTATCCAAGTATGTTTTAAGAGGAGAGAACAGTCCTCCTCGCCTTCCTCTAATGCATTAACCTCCTCTTCATCATACTCCCGGTGGGCCATTATAAGGTGATCACTCTTTCTTGACAATTCTTTGCTGAGCCGGCTACCTTAGCCAGGTAATCAGTTCGGCTATTTTCTTCTCTAGGGATTTGGTGAACATCCAAAGCGTCAAAGGTATTTGCCAGCTCCGAAATCAAGCTAAGTATTTTTGCATTTTACCTTCTCTCGTCTCGAACTCTCCTCTTATCTACTTACACACGAGATTCGAATCCATATTTGCACGTATCCGTTCAGCTCCCAACTCTTGCCATCTGGACTACTCTCAACAATGCTTCATATTCTGCACCATTATTAGATAAAGAATAGTTCATTCGTACTGAGTGGTCACTCCCTCTGGGTCTACCAATACTATTCTAGCGCCACACCCCAGGTTTTCTACTGAACCATCTGTGTAAATTGTCCACTCTTTCTTTTCCTCGGCAGAGCTGGCCATTTCTTGCATAAAATCAGCTAATGTCTGAGCCTTAATCACCAAACCTCATTCAAAATGTATGTCGAACTCGCTCAATTCAATTATCCACTTGACTAATCTCCCCGAAAACCTATGGCTTGCTCATTATGGACATCAGGGGTAAGTTAGTGTGAACTATTATTTTGTTGGAGAGGAAGTAAGGTCGGAGTTTCCGGGCAGTTCCAACCAGTGCTACCATGGCCCTCTCTATTTCTACATACCAGAGTTCAACCTCATGCAAGACCTTGATCTAGTAGTACACTGGTTTCTGCAACCTTCCCTCTTCCCGAAGCAAGACCGTGCTTACCGCTAATCTCCCCATGGACATATACAAAATCAATGACTCTCCCACAATTAGCTTAGTCAATAATGACATACCTGCCAAGTGTTCTTTCAGCTTTTGAAATGCCTCTTGACATTCCTTTTCCCACTGGAATCGGGCTTTCTTTCGTAATGCTCTGAAGAATGGTAAGATATTTTTCGCCGATCTAGAGACAAACCTGCTCAAAGCATTGATTCGCCCAGACAAGTATTGGACCTCCATGACATTTTTTGGAGGAAGCATATCCATGATAGCCCTGAACCTTTCCGGGTTAGCCTCTATCCCTCTTTCCATAACCATATATCCCAAGAATTCTCCTGCTCTTACCCCAAATGTACACTTCTTGGGGTTTAGCCGCATCCTATATTTTCTTAGGATGTCAAAGGTTTCTCTCAATTCATCCACATGTGACGTTGTCTTAATACTCTTAACAAACATGTCATCTATTTATACTTCGATGTTTCTCCCGAGCTGGTTTTTAAACATTTTTGCCACTAGCCTTTGATACGTAGCTCCTGCGTTGTTGAGGCCAAATGGCATTACTACATAACAATATGTTCCTTTTAGCGTTATAAAACTGACCCGCTTCCAGTCTTCCTCCGCCAACTTGATATGATGATAGCCTTGTGAGGCGTCCATCATGCTTAACAACTCACATCCAGATGTTGAGTCCACCAGCTAGTCTATCCTTGGCAGTGGGTAGTGATCCTTAGGGCAGGCACGGTTGAGATCTCTAAAGTCGATACACATTCGTCAGTCCTCCTCTATTTTTGGTACTAGTACAGCATTGGAGAGACATTCTGGGAATTGTATCTCTTTAATGTGTTTAGCACGTAATAACTTGTCCACTTTTGCCTCAATGATGGCCTCTTTCTTTGGGCCAAAATCCCTCTTTCTTTGTTTTACAGGTTTTACTATAGGACTTATATTAATATGATGCTCTCCACTGCTGGGTCAATTCCCACTAAGTCTTGGGGAGACCAGGCAAAAATATCTGCACTACTCCTCAAAAGTGCGACCAGTTCTACCAAAACTTCTGGGCCCAAGGTCGTTCCTGGGATTACTTCTACCAACATCAGTTTTTCCTCCTGTTGAATTAGCTCAGGTCTGGCCTCTTATATTCTTGCTCTTTTGTCCCGCCTTTCTTTGTCGTTGTGTCAAACACTCTCCACATATATCTGGCGTGTCACGTACTGGTCCCCTCTAACTTCGCCAACTCCATCCTGAGCTGGGAATTTTAATTTCATGTGATAGACTGAGATCACTGCCTCGAACTTGCTCAAGGATGGTCGCCCTAATATGGCATTGTACAAAGAAGGTGCGTTCACCACCAGGAATCGTACTGATCTGGTTTGCCTGAACGGGTCATCCCCTAGCGTGACCAGGAGATTTATCGCTCCAAGCGGCTTCAGGGCTCCTACTGCAAAACCAACCAGCGAGGTCGTGACTTCCTCCAACTCTTCATTCAAATTCAATTTTTGAAAGCAATCTTAGAATACGATATCTGCCAAACTTCCCGTGTCGACAAAGATTCGCCTCACATTATAATTGGAAACAATGGACGAGATGACCAGGGTATCCATATGAGGGGCTAAGATACCATTGTCATCTTCAGACCCATAACATATATTTGGGCTCGAAAATGTTTTCCCAACTTTTTGTGCTCTTCTGGTCAAATCTTTTGCAGCCTGTACGTAATTATTTTGGGTTCGCCGAGAATGCTCATCCCATTCACCTCCAGTGATCATCGGAATTTCCCCTCGTACCTGCTGGGATTGGTTTTCTCTCGGAGTGCTTGAGCGACCAACATTTCTCCCTTGCCTGGCTTGATACTGACCCTTCTTAGGGGGTCAACCCTGAAACTATCCCTTCTTACTCGTATCTAATTCTTTGAGGTGTTCTGCTTGTACCATCCGCTCTATCTCGTCCTTTAAATGTGTGCACTCATCTGTATCATGTCCATATTCATTATGATATCGACAAAATCGATCAAAATTTTCCTTTCTTGGCTTCTGGGCATATGTTCTTGGTCATTTGAGGTCGGGGTGTCGTTCAATTACCTGCAGAATTTCTCCCTGCGGTGAATCCAAAGGTGTATACTTGTGAAAATGAGGACGACCTCCTACCAGATCAGTCATGGGCTTCTTCATTTGTGCCCTATCCTCCCTATCGGGTCATTCTCTCCGCTTCTCTCCATCGTCCTTTATTTTCAAAGCTTCTTCCAAGTGGATGTACTTTTCTGCTCTCTACAAGAGCTCTCTAAATTTCAGTGCTGGCTTGACTACCAAAGATTGGAAGAACTCCCCCTTCCTGAGCCCTTGAGCAAAATCATTGACCAAGAGCTCTTCAGATGATGAGGGCACTTATAGTTTGACGTCTGTAAACCGCTTGATATATCCGCGCAGGCTTTTATTTTCTTTTTGCTTCAAACTGAACAGCTCCAGCTGCATTTTTTGGTATTTCCTGCAACTGGTGAACTGGTGCAAGAATGCAGAACCGAACTCATCGAAGTTGCTTATAGAACGGGGGGGACAGCTGGCTAAACAAGACCTATGTTGACTTCGTAAAGGTCATAGGGAAAACCCGACACATGATCGCATTGTAAAACTTGTGCAAGGTAGCTGAAATCTCGAATCGGCTCAGGTGATCCAACGGATCTTTTGTTCCATTCTATTCGAAGCCCATGGAACCGTAAGAAACTGGGATTTCGTCCCTCACCACCTGCTTCCTCCCTGATGATGTCCTGACCTAGTTCAACAAAAACACGTTAGAAAGGGCCACCAGAGGTTTTCTGGTGGAAACCTCTCCAATGCTTCAGCCAGTTAAGCATTTGAGATTGGAATAATCAAAACCAGGAGAAGAATGCTTAGAATGTCATACATCTCTCAGCTTTGAGGCTGAGATATTTATAGTTTTTGCTCAGTGGGGCCTTTTCGGGATCTTGGAAACAGAAAACCTGCGAATCTCTGGCCGTTACACAGGCTGACCTGACCTGGAAGCTTCATTCTAGAAAACAGATCGACTCTGTTGCTAAGCTCTCCCAATTCCTGACCTGACCTCTTGAAACCTTATCCAAGGATCCGAATGAGGTCAGGACGGTCGTTATCAGGCTTATAGGCTTGTATTCCTCCTTGTCCTACTTCCTGCTAAGGTCACCAGCTCAGCTCATCCCAACCATATCTGTCCAAGGCTAACAAACAGTTTTAACAGCCTATTATCAGATCAGGTCGTACCAGGACACAACTTAAGAACATGAGAAGTGGTGTAATTGTTGTTATGTGAATATAATTGTCTCGGTATGCTTGTAAGAGGAATAGTTCAATGACACTATCAACTAGGCCATAGACTTATCCGATGGTACTCCACTACGGAGGGTTCAAAGCCAAAAGCTACCTGACCAGATGTAATAACGTTTTATGTAGAAATGGACCAAATGAGTCACATGTATTATACATTGATTTGCACTCGTGTGGGGGATTGTTGGGGACTTGGGGTATTTGGGAAGTTATTTTTGGTAACTTTGACCCAATATTACAATTATAGAATGTTTGTTATTTTTGGAAACAAGCTTCACTTTCTTAATCTTTGGTACAAGTAGATGAACATGGTATATTCACTTTCACAAATCCGTGTTGGGATGAGTGAGTAATAAATGTTCAAAGTTGAACATTTAAGAAGTGAATTTGGAAGTTGATGAGGTAGTGGGATTTCCATTTGAGAAATGGAAGTCCCACAAAGGAAGGAGACCTATTTTTAGATAGATTTATTAAATGAAGTGAGATTGGCATTGGTTATAAATTGAGTAGGGATGGGAGTCCTCACATGTGCACCAAAACCCGCTCGCCTGACCGGCCGGACGACCAGCTCAGCTCCGCTTGGGCTCGGGCTCGAGCTCGCAGCTTTCACATTTTCTCACACCATGTGGTTTGTGGTTATCTCTCAAATATAAATATCATCCCCTCTGCAGTGTAAATTATTCATATGAAAATCATCAGCATTAAAACATATCATAATTTCCCAACCTGCCTCACGCTTCATATAGTTTTCAATCAGGGTTGAGAATCAAGTCCACTCTAGGCATAGCAGAAGACCAAAACCATGTCAAGAAGGTGACTGGATTTTCTGCTACACCCAGCTCCGTTTGTCATTGTATCTTGGGAGATTCATTGCTATAGAACTGTGAGCACTGAGTATGGGCAACAAGAATCTTAAGAAAAGAGTTCGCTCACCTCGACATATTTCTTATTTCTATTTTATTCTTTGCTGTTTATTGTTGTCTGTTATTTTGAATATTCCCCTGTTGTGATCCTAGTTTTGTTATTGTATGCCATATAGTCTACTATTTAGGCAGAATATCAGTCTAGGATTTCGATAAATATTCTACTCGTTTGTCTCAGTGGAGCTCACAGTGCGGCCTGATTGGAAAAATCGACTGGGTCTTCCAATAGCAATAGGTAGATTGTTTCGCTTCTCCATCTTCCAAAAGGAAAAAAGATCCCTGAGAGTTTTCTTTATACTATACCTACGCTTTAACTCTTTCTTAAATACCATCGAATTAAACCACCATCTTTCCATAGAGTTTTCTGTACTCTTTTCGTCCCATATTGATAGTCCTGCTGTTAAATTCACACAGAATAAAAAATTAGTAATTTATATATTTAAAATATTAATTTAAATATTATTTTTTAATTATTCTCTTCTTGAATTTATTAATATCAATTAACAATTCAAGAAACTAGTGTTGGAATTAGTATATGTCATTGAAATATTAAAAAATTTCATTGTAATCATTAATTCTCTATTTACCATAAATATACTAGTATTTCAAAAATATTAATTAAGGGTATATGTGGAAATGAAAACTTAATTATATATTAATTATGGTAACTGGACTACCATTATGGGACATACGAAAATGGATGTTGAACTATCAAAATATTTTATACTAAAAATGAATTATAGAAGCAACTCATTTTCCATACACTATACAATCATGATATGGTGCAGCCCAGGTGCAAAACGACGCCTGTGCAAATCAAATTAGTAGGCTTTAAACGTGTGAGTTTTTTTAATTGTTTCTTTTAAGCGACAATTTTCTACTCTGACAAAACACTCATCTTCAACTTCTCACCATTGATATGCGAGAAATTATGTAGTAATTAATCAATTATAAATATAATTTTAGGTACTTCATAGTGTCATCTATATTTATTTGTCGTGTATATATTCTTGTGGATGGATGAGCACCACTTGCATATTTCTCATTTATTTTGCAGTGTTTTGTTGCTCGATTGGTGTGACGATGATCGTTATATGGTTCGTGGACTAATCTTGGTGATACAGGGCTATTATCGATTCACCCGATAACAGAGAGCAGGCTATTGGGCCTTACCTTTTCTTGGGCCTAGTAAGGCGGTTTATTTTCTCTATAAGTACGATGATGCAACCAGCAACACACATCCTTTTGGAGATAAAAAGAAGTCATCGTAACTTTTGACACTTTTTGAAGAAAAGATCAGTAAGTGCTTTTGAGATCAGCATCCACTTTTGGAAGACAAATATCAGGCGCAACTTTGCATGCAATTGGAGTTAATTGCAACAACAAAAAAGATTTGAAGACGTGCAACATCAATTCCTCTTGTCTTATCTTTGTCTTATTTATTAAGAAATAATATTTTCTTATTTAATTTTCTTTTATATTTTTATGAACACCATGTGAGTAGTTTAATCAATTCTGGTCCTTGTGATGTTGAACCCTATCGATTGATCATGTTCTAATGAATTACCGTAATATTTATTCCGTTCTTCATATGGAATTATTTGGGTTATTCTATTTTATTGCATGGTTATTTAATTTCAAATTTAGATTGATCACCTAAATTAGGGTTAGATATAAATTGCTAGAAATAGGGCTACAATCCGTAATTGTTGTTGTTTCTATTTCACTTGTAGAAACTAATGGTCATGCACTATTAGGGATAGCACAACATAAGTTAAATAAACCAAGCTTATGAGTTTATTAATCAGATTAGCCTATTTGCTTACCGTCTAATGATTTTATTAGATTAAATCTAGAGAGCTTATTCTAGGTTGTCCATTAGTACGACCTGAATTGGTGCATAGCTCCCCTGAAGCTTTGGCGAAGACTGGTTGGAATAAGCTGGACTGCCTAACCTGAACAGGACCAGGTTGTAAGTCACGGCTTGACAGAAACTGGCCTGGCCTTAGCAGGAGGGTTAGGATTAATATTGGGAGGCCTTACTAGACAGGCTTGACCTGTGTCCCATGAGGGAGCTTTCAGGTCAGGTCAGGCCATGCAACGGCCCAAGATTCACGGGTTTCTATTTCCGAGATCCCGGAAAGGGAACAACTGGGCAGAAAACTATAAATATCCTAGCCTGAAGGTGGAAAAAGGTATAACTCTCTGAGCATTATTCCCTTACTCCAATTTATTCCGATAAACGCTTTCTGACTTAAGCATCGGAGAGGTTTCCACCGAAAAACCTACGGTTGTCCTTTCTAACGTGTTTTGTGTAAAGCAGGTCTTGGGAATCTCGGGTAAAGGCATAAATTCAGTCCAATCCATTTCCTGCTAAAATATCCATTAATTAGGTTTAATCGAAGAGCTTGTTTTGATTAAATATTCGGTAAGGGTAAATTCGAATAGCAGAACTTGTTGCTATTTAGGGCTAGTAATTTCATATGAATAGTGAGTTATAGTATTACAATTAGTTAGATGAATCAATTGAGGGCGGAAACTGAACTTGGACTGAAGTTTTCTCATTATTATTAATCTCATATTAATTTCTCATACGTGTTTCGTTTGGTTGAGTTTAATTACTTTGAATTTCTTTCTTTATTTATTTGGTTAGTTAGTTCTCATTAGTTAGTTCATCTTCTTTACCCCTTTGTATTATTTTAATTAAATATGAATAATCACAAATTAACTCACACTCCTCGTGGGATCGACCCTTACTTACCGCTTCTACTAGTTAGTGGAGGAATGTTGAGGAAAAATAAAATGAGTTGAGAATTGTTCCAGAATTCAGTAGGCTCTCTTTTATTAGGCCACCTGATAACGAGGAAAAACAAAAGTTCTGCACATAAATCTCCCAACCTTAATTTTATTCATAAAAACTAAGTTTTAGTTTACACTTTTCAGGTGAATGAACTTGAGATCGCCCAGGAAAAAAGATTTGTAATACTATCTGAAAATCGCCAAGAGAGATCACGAGTTTAGAAAGAAGTCTAGACGCGAGAAAGAGGCATTGGATACGGAACAAATACTACCGAACTATGAATCCAAGGAGTATTCAAGTGGTAGCGAAGAATGAGAGGATACTTGAGATCAACTTTCGATTAGAGATAACGTAAGATGGTAGGAGGCAGAGATCACACGTTGAAAGAGCTAGGTAATCCAAGTCTCCCACAACAATCACTTTGCATCACATTTCCAATTATGGATGATGCTGCATTCAAATTGATATCAGGTTTAATCCACCATCTGCCGTTGTTTCATGGATTAGGTGGAGAAGATCCACACAAGCATCTGAAGGAACTCCATGTAATATGCACAAGCATGAAGCCCGCCGGAGTAACTGATGAACCAATTAAAATGCGGGTATTTCCATTTTCGTTGAAGAACCAAGCCAAAGATTGGCTATATTACTTGCCATCGGGCTCCATCAGCACATGGGAAGCATTAGAAAAGATATTTTCGCATAGGTATTTTTCCGCCTCGTGAGTAGCAAACCTTCGTAAGGACAATTGTGCAGCGAGATAATCACAGGGGTAGACATTGAATGAGTATTGGGAGCGATTCAAGATACTTGTCGCTAGTTGTCCATAACATCAAATGGGGGAGCAGTTGTTGATACAATAGTTTTATGAGGGTCTGTGTCTCATGAAAATAAATATGATAGATGCGGCGAGTAGAGGCACACACATGGACAAGACTCAATGGTAACAAATGAGTTGATATCGAACATGGCAGCAAATTCCCAACAATTCGGCAATCATGATGTTTTGTTGAAGTCGGTAAATGAGGTAGGCATTGGTTCGTTGCAAGGTCAAACAAATGATTTAACATTCGTGATCTCAAAAATAGCGATGGGGGGACTTCCTAATGTTCGACCATGCATGCTTTTTCAAACAGTGGATCATGTCACCGATGATTGCCCACAACTACACGCCAAAATAAGCACATGCCAATGTAGTGGGGACCGATAACGGGAAAGGGAGAAAATAGGATATATATTCCAATAATTAAAATCCAGGATGGAGAGACCATCCAAATTTTATCTATCAAAATCAGCCTGGTAATTCCTTCGGCGATCAAGATCAGAGACCACCTCAGAAATTTCAAAGGGGGCAAGAATTTTCGAGACAGTATAATAACCGCCCAAAAGCGAAAGACTCGTCCCCATCGCCTGAGGAGATGGTGAAATCCATGGCATCGAATACCTTGAAGCTTCAGCAAAGGATAGATGAATACCAGCACGACAATCGGTCTAATAAAAAGAATCTAAAAACTCAAGTGAGTCCAATGGTGGATTATAAAAGCCGATAAGATGCGTGAGGAGGTGGCCGATTGCCTTCTAAACCCGAGGAAAATCCAATGAATGTGAGTGCCATCATGATATGGAATGGTTTGAAATTAAAAGGCCCAAAAATCCAACACCTGAATCGGAGGATGGAAATGAGAAAGAGAAAGGAGATACGGAGCAGACACACGCTGAATTGGGTCCCCCGATAATAGTCCGCCTGAATATACAAAGATGTTCATAATTTTATTTTTATTCCTACCAGAGCCGATCCATTGTCATTTCCATCATGGATTAATCTCTAAGAGAGGGAGGACACGGAGAATCATGCGCGAGATGTTTTCAAGAAGATGGAGATCAATATTCCCTTTAACGATGCGGTAAAGCAAATTCCTTGTCATGCCAAATCCCTCAAGGATGTATGCACCCACAAGATAAGGTTGAAGGGAGATGAAAAGTTTCTAATGGGAGAGAATGTGTGGGCCTTGTTTTAAAAGAGTTTACCGCAGAAAAGAAATGATGTGGGTATGTTCTTTATTCCATGAACAATCGATAATTTGAGAGTCAAGCGGACCATGTTAGATTTGGGTGCTTCGATCAATTTTATGACGCGTGCTATTATTGATTTATTGAACTTGGGCCCTTTGAAGAAAACTGGGGTAGTAATCCAACTTGCCGACCGCAGCACCACATACCCTGGTGGTGTAATCGAAGATGTTCTTGTAAAAGTTAATGAGCTAGTCTTTTCGGCTGGCTTTTATGTGCTAAGTATGAATGACACGGCCTCAGAACTGCCACCTATCTTCTTAGGGCGAACTTTCTTGAATACTGCATAGACGAAAATTGATGTTCTTCGAGGCACTCTCACGATGGAGTTCGACGGTCACATTATTCAATTCAACATTTTTGAAGCTATGAAATTTTCTGATTGTGATAACTCTGTATATGTACTTGATTGTCTTGACTCTTTAGCATTGTAATTTCTTGAGGTACACAATAGAGATGAGCTCAAGATAACTATCACATGATGTTCGGGGAAAAACTCTCTGTTATTGGGTCACCCGATAATAGAGCTAAGATGGACGAATGAGGTACATGAGATGGTCTTATCCTTGCAATTACTTAAGCCGGAACTTAGTAGATATATAGTTAATTTTGTTAAACTTCCCGAATCGCACTAAAAGGTTATGTCATCTACTATACAAGATCCGAATCTCGAACTTAAGTCCCTACCAGAACACTTAAAATATGTCTTTTTGGGAGATAATGACACGTTCCCTGTGATCGTATCATCGTGGTTAGACACTTTTCAGGAGGCGTCCTTGTTACGAGTATTGAAAGACAACAAACAAGCGATTGGGTGGACAATAGCGGACTTGCGAGGAATAAGTCCATCCGTATGCATGCACCGCATCTTACTTGAGGAGGGTGCCAGACCATCCAGGGAGCCTCAACGATGGTTGAATCCACCCATAATAGAGGTGGTAAAAAGGAAATTCTCAAGTAGCTGGACGTGGAGGTGATCTATCTAATTTTGATAGCCGATGGGTAAGCCCAACTCAAGTTTTTCCTAAGAAATCAGGGGTAACCATTGTTAAAACTCAAGATGACAACTTGGTGCCAACCCGAGTGGAAACTAGATGCAGAGTTTGTATCGTCTACCATAAGCTGAATGCTATAAATTGTAAAAATCACTTTCCTTTGCTATTTATTAATCAGATGCTCGAGAGATTGGCAGGTCAATATTTCTATAGTTTCTTAGATGGTTTCTATGGGTATTTCAAATCCCTACATATCTCGAGGACCAGGAGAAGACGACCTTCACGTGCCCCTTTTCCACGTTCGCTTTTCGGCGTATGCTGTTCGGGCTATGCAGTGCAAAGGGAACATTCCAGAGATGTATGGTAAGTATTTTTTCGGAATATGTTGGTGACATCATAAAGGTTTTTATAGATGATTTCAGTGTTTATGGCGATTCATTTGATGTATGTCTCGAAAATCTTTCTTTATTTTCGAAATGACATGTTGAACCAACCTTGTATTATGTTTGGAAATATGTCATTTTATGGTGGACAAGGTATAGTATTAGGACACATCGTCTCGTTGAAAGGAATTGAAGTCGATAAATCTATTATTGACATTATAAATGCATTGACTTACCCCACAAATGTGCGGGAAGTTTATTCTTTTCTTAGCCATGTAGGGTTTTACCGACGACTCATCAAGGATTTTTCGAAGATAGCATCCTCGTTATGTAAGCTCTTATAAAAAGATGTGGAATTCAACCTCGATGACGATTGCAAGATGGCTTTTGACATAAAAAATCGTCTGACCACCTCTCCGATAATTCACGCACTAAAGTGGGAGCTACCATTCAAAATCATGTGCACCTCCAGTGATTATGCTGTGGGAGCTGTGTTGGGGCAAAGAACTGATAAGGCAGCTCATGTGATTTACTATGCTTCGAGAACTTTGAGTCCAGACCAAGAAGATTATACGACTACTATAAAAAGAGCTCCTGTCCATTATTTCTGCTCTCGAGAAATTTCGTTCATATATCGTGGGCACCAAAGTGGTGGCATTTACTGATCATGCAGCTCTCCGACATCTCCTTAAAAATAAGGAGACAAAAACAAGACTCATACGATGGATACTATTTCTCCAAGAGTTTGATTTGGAAATCAAAGACAAGAAGGGTGCTGAGAATGCTGCTACAGACCATCTAAGTTGATTAATACATGGGGAGGAAAAACTCAAACTCAACGAGAGCTTTCAAAATGAGCAACTTCTTGCGATTTGAAAGTTCCCAGCAAAACTCTCTGTTATCGGGTCACCCGGTAACAACAACCTCGAAGCCTTGGTACGCTGATTTGGTGAATTTCCCAGTCGCTTATATTTTTACAATAGAGATGGTTAAAGCGAGGAGAGACAAACTAAAAAGTGATGCTAAATACTATGTGCGGGAGGATACATATCTCTAGAAGCATTACGCCGATCAAGTAATTCGAAGATGGATTCTAAATTCTGAGTTCCATTTGATTCTATCTTTTTGTCATGCTCACGCCTGCGGGGGACACTTTGGATCCAAGAGAACAACCCATAAGGTGCTCCGTAGTGATTTCTACAGGTCAACTCTTTTTTGAGATGCTCATTACTTTTGTAAGTTGTGTGATAATTGTCAAAGAACGGGTAATATTTCGAAAAGAAATCAAATGCCCCAAAATCCGATAATAATATGTTAAATTTTCGACGTGTGGGGTATTGATTTCATGGTCCCCTTTTCACTTTATTTCAAGAACCTCTACAAATTGATTTCGGTTGATTACGTCTCGAAATGGGTGGAAGCGAAGGCCACTCAGACCAATGACCCAAAGGTTGTTGTACGTTTTATTAAATCTAGAATCTTCTTGAGATTTAGAACTCCTCAGGAAATCATAAGTGATCGCAAAATTCATTTTTGTAACAAGACAGCGTAAGTACTACTTTAGCAATATGGTGTCGTTCATAGGCTTTCTACAGCGTATCATCCGCAGACGAGTGGGAAGGCTAAGACTTCAAATCGAGAAATCAAATCTATCTTGGAGAAGACCGTTAATGCGAATTGAAAGGAGAGCATCAAACTAAAAGACACACTTTGGGCGTATAGGAAAGCTTATAAGACACCAATTGAGATGTCTCCATACCACCGCTTTTTTGGGAAGCCATGTCATTTGCTGGTGGAACTCCAGCACAAGGTATTTTGGGCGGTGCAACAATACAATTATGATTATGATGGAGCTGAGTTACATCGAAAGTTGCAGCTGTGAGAACTAGAGGAGATTAGAAATGAAGCATTTGAAAACTCCTTGATCTACAAAGAAAATACGAAGGTAATTCATGACCTGAAAATTTTAATAGCAGTTGAGTAGCCCTAACATAAGAAAAACGTTCAAGGTGAATGAACATCAATTCAAGCCATATTAGAAAGGGTTTAGCACAGTTAACAAAGAATGGATGGAGTTGGAAGTGCCACCTTCAACTTAAATAAGGGCGTAAGAAGTCGAGCTAACGACTTTAAAAAAAGGCACTTTTTGGGAAGCAACCCAATGTTTACATTATTTTCGTGTTTTCGATTTTTTCTTTCTACCTCACAGTTTTCATACTGCAACATCTTGGCTTAGAAACAAGAGCTAGATGTACTTTCTCACGTTGAAGGGGGAGAAGGGTTTGGTTGGAGAATTCAGATGATTGGGCTTATTTTATGAAGAAAGTTCGTCATGGTTGTCAGGACTCGGGACCTTCTCGCCATTTACTCGGGTGGTTTCTATCCCTACTCTTCCTTCATATTGAATATTTATTTGATATTATTGCTTTATGCTTGCTTGAGGACAAGCTAAAGTTTGAGTTTGGGGGTGGGGGGGAGGGGGGGGAGTTAATGGTCTGTATATGTTGTGTGGTGGTGTTTGCATTACATTTTAGGATCTTCATTGTACATGGTTTTGTTTCTGGTAGATGCATGTTTATTTTTTGTAATTTAAGTATATATATGAGAAAATGATAACAGACTAATAAGTGGCATTTGCGATGATGATCCGGGAGTTAGTTTATAATATTAATAGTACTTATTTGAATTCCTTAATTGATTTATATTTTCGGTTAAAGTCTTAAGGCATAATTTAATTTAGAAATCAAGTGCATGATTGTAAGTACTTTTGTAATTCATTTATGGGGCATCAGTTCTAGATTGTTTGCATTTTTGAGGTGTCCTCGTGGTTGCCGTATTCAATGTGAGTTTGTGTGGGGCCTTGAAGTTGGCGATTATGTGAGAATATCTCGTTAGTTGAAACAGAATTCATTAATGGTCTGTATATGTTGTGTGGTGGTGTTTGCATTACATTTTAGGATCTGCATTGTACATGGTTTTATTTCTGGTAGATGCATGTTTATTTTTTGTAATTTAATTATATATATGAGAAAATGATAACAGACTAATAAGTGACATTTGCGATGATGATCCGGGAGTTAATTTATAATATTAATAGTACTTATTTGAATTCCTTGCGTGATTTATGTTTCGGTTAAAGTCTTAAGGCATAATTTAATTTAAAAATCAAGTGCATGATTGTAAGTACTTTTGTAATTCATTTATGGGGCATCAGTTCTAGATTGTTTGCATTGTTGAGGTGTCCTCGTGGTTGCCGTATTCAATGTGAGTTTGTGTGGGGCCTTGAAGTTGGCGATTATGTGAGAATATCTTGTTAGTTGAAATAGAATTTGTTCAAGTCCGGTTGGAGAATACCGGTAGGTTGTAGTGAAAAAATAAAAAAAAAAAGAAGAGAAAAGAATTATGTGCTGAAATAGCTGCCTATCCGTGGTTTACCAAGTGCATTTCGCTTATATTACAGCTACTTTCCAACGGAGGCATGACCAACATCCCAAAAACTCACGCACATGTGCATGGTCTCAAATGGCGCATACTGATCTTAATCCCAATAAATCGGAGGTGAAGCTTGAAAAATCAAACACCTAACTAATACGATTCTCCTATTCAGTGACCGATCCTCATTATCAAGTCAAGAACGATAGTGCGGAGCTGCAAGCCTCAATAAAAAAAGAATTATTAATAAACGGGTGGACGATATATTTGATCGTAACCAACAATGGAGCCAAGTCATCGAGTAACTAGGGGGAACCATAGTACATTGATGTGACGTATACGAAAAATAATTGCCAATCTACTAGGGTCACTTTAGTCAAAACATGAAACGCTTGCGATTTCTAGAAATATAAGGGTGTTTAGAGTTTGGATGAGCTCGTTTGAGCAATTCGAGTAATTTACTAGTGCGAAATTGTGAGGACCTGAGCAAATGACCACTTAGTTTTCTTGGCATTATTTTCCATGTGTGTTTTTTGCTTTAATTCTAAATTACTTGGGGACAAGCAATGGTTTACGTTTGGGGGAGTTTGATATACGAGAAATTATGTAGTAATTAATTATTTATAAATATAATTCTAGTCACTTCATATTGTCATCTATATTTATTTCTCGTGTATATATTCTTGTGGATGGATGAGCACCAATTGCATATTTTTCATTTATTTTGGAGTGTTTTGTTGCTCGACTGGTACAACGATGATCATTGCGTGGTTCGTGTATTTATCTTGGCAATACAGGGCTGTTATCGAGTAACCCGATAACAGAGAGAAAGCCATTGGGCCTAGTAAGGCGGTTTATTTTCTCTAAAAATATGATGATGCGGCCAGCAACAAACATCTTTTTGGATACAAAGAGAAGCAAGCGTAACTTTTGACTGCCACTTTTGGAAGAAAAGATCAGCCACCACTTTTGAGATCAGCCGCCACTTTTGGAAGACAAAGATCAGCCACAAATTTGGATGCAATTGGAGTTAATTGCAACAACAACAAGATTTGAAGACGTGCAACATCAATTCCTCGTCTTATCTTTATCTTATTTATTGATAAATAATATTTTCTTATTTATTTTTCTTTTATATTTTTATGAACACCATGTGTGAGTAGTTTAATTATTTTGATCCTTGTGATGTCGAACCCTATCGATTGATTATGTTCAAATTAATTACCGTAATATTTATTTTGTTCTTCGTATGAAATTGTTTGTGTTATCCTTTTTCTTGTCATGGTTATTTAATTTATAATTTAGATTGATCACCTAGATTAGGGTCAGATATCAATTGCTAGAAATAGAGCTACAATCAGTAATTATTGTCATTTCTATTTCACTTGTAGTAACTAATGGTCGTGCACTATTAGGGATAGCACAACATAAGTTAAATAACCGAGCTTATGAGTTTATTGCTTAGATTAGCCTACTTGCCTAGCATCCAGTGCTTTTATTGGATTAAATCTAGAGATCTTATTCTAGGTTGTCCATTATATAAGTTTAATCAAATAGCTTATTTTGATTAAATATTCGGTAAGGATAAATTCGAGTATCAGAGCTTGTTGCTATTTTGGGCTAGTAATTTCATATGAATAGTGAATTATAATATTACAATTGGTTAGATGAATAAATCGAGGGAAGAAACTGAACTTGGATTGGAGTTTTCTCATTATTATTAATCCCGTATTAATCTCTTGTACATGTTTCGTTTGGTTGAGTTTAATTACTTTGATTTTCTTTCTCTATTTATTTGGTTAGTTAGTTCTCATTAGTTAGTTCATCATCTTTTACCACCTTTTATTATTTTAATTAATACGAATAATTACAAATTAATCCACACTCCTCGTGGGATTGACCCTTACTTACTGCTTCTACTAGTTAGTGGAGGGAAGTTGAGAAAAAATAAAAATATTAAATTTATCGCTTAACGACGCGCGATCAACCAACTTCAGTTTTTTATTATTTTCAATTTCAAGTATTTTTAGATGGATGATTTAATTGTTGGTCTTGTATCTTTGCCTTTGCGGATTTGAATTGTGTAGTAGTTCTTAAGTTCTACTCAATTTTCTTAATGAACAATATTATTTTTTGCGTTTTCAGGTATGATTTTTAGTTTATCTAACTATATTTTATTTTTCGATGTTCCTTCTACTTGATTATCCTGTCTTCGATTATTGTGATAATTATTATGTGATTGTTCATATTGGAAACAAACCAATTACAAGTATTATTATGGATGATTTAACATGTGTTGGTTCTATATACTCACCTTTTCAGATCTAGATTGTGTAGTGTTTCTCGAGTTTTCTTGAAAGGAAATTAAGAAACTGATGAAAAACATCTATTTTCTGCATTCCTAGTATGATTTTAGTTTTCTTTGATAATTTTACAGACTATATTATTGATTTGATATTTCTATCAACGATTGTGGAAGTATTTTTTGTGTGATTGCTCATCGTGATTTCACATATTGAAAATCGATTTCTATCTATGATGCACGAACACTTTAAACTATATTTTTTTACAGTGTTGTGTCCCTCGTATTGTGTCTTATTTTATGTTATAATTTGAGTGTCATAAGTTTCTCGTGTCGTGTCTTATGTCAAATTCTTGTGTCGGTGCAACATAAATTTTTGTGTATATGTTTAGGTATTACTCGTGTGATTGTTCAATTTTGATGTGTTTCTATTCAAATTATGTTGTGTTCTTAATCACATTTATTATGATATAGATATGCATACTTGTATGTTGTTTATGAGTGCACATTGATAGTGTTTTTTTAATTTGTCAAGTATTGTACTAATGTACGTCGTTATACTAAAAGAGATACATAAAATTTGTTTGTGTTTGTTATGCAAATATTGTTTGTGTTAATTATATTGGTTTACTATTTATAGGTACATCTGATTAACACGAATTTGTCTTGATATTTGTTAGTATTTTAGTTAGTTTTTGTTATTGATTTGGTATAATTTGGATAGTTGGGCATATTTTCGTATTTTTGTGTCTACAGCTTATTTTATCGTATTTTAATCATAATTAATTAATTTTATGTTTAATTTAGGTATTTTGAAGTATCTTGGTTTGGAGATGGTCGAGTGTGGGCTTACGAGTGGAGTTTTAACGAAATCGGACCTCGATTAGAAGTGTTGCAACAGACAATGGGTATGATAATCGACACTGGGTTACCCAGTGTCAGTGCCGAAACCGTTACACCACCGCTAAGGAGAAACAGAGAGGTTAGCGGTAACACTTAGCGATTACCCTTACCACTAAGTGACCGTTAATGGGCCCAGAATCCTATTTTTGGAAGGAAACTTGTGCTCCAAGTCTTTGTAAACCTATATATACCTTCCTATACTTCTTGAAACCGATAGTAGACGTTTTTTGGCTATTCCTAGGGTTTTACAAGCCCTAGGTTTGATTTAATTCCTCTTGTTAAATCTCCATATTTCTTAGTTTCAAATTTCCAATTTTTAGATTAATTAGAATAGTTCTTTAGTTAGTTTATATATTAGATTAGTTTTATCTCGTGGATTTCTTTGCTTTGAACGCTGTTATTCTCTTCAATTAATTAGTAAGTTTTCAATTCCCTTGCTTAATTAATTTCTCATGCTTTTATTTGCAAGCTTGTTAGAATTTCTTCTTAGAATAATTGGTCTTCAAAACAACCCCCAATTCGTATGATGAATTGTGTTGATGATTGTGTTGAGTTTGTGATGATGAGATTGAGAAGTTTGTTGGCTAGATCTTATGGGTCTAGAGCCTAGATTCATTTAGAACCATCAATTGGGTTTTCCCAAGAGGTCGTGGAGACGATTCGAAGCTCTAGAACCCTTGTTTTCTTAATTGTTTTCAAAGCTTTTGATTTTATTGTTCGACGTTCAATTCAACTTCTTGATTTTAAGTGTTTAGATTAGTTTTTCTTTGTTATTTTCTTATTCGTGAAAACAAACACAAAGCAAACTTCCGAATCTAGTCTTCCTCGAGAGATCGAGTCGGTTTGAACTTGTCAACCTACAAGTGATCTCGTACTCTTGCGGGTGAACTTTTTAAACTTGAAAATCTTAAATAAAAATAGGTGCACAAAAGTTCGAATCAACATCATATGATATCTTAAGGTACATTATGTGATATGTACATCATAAGATATCTTAAGGCACACCACTTTATTTCTAGAGATAAATCATTTGTTTTTTTTATTGTATTGGTTTAACACTTTCAATTTGATAGGTACACCATATTATTCCTTATGTTACATCACTTTTGTACAATCGATACATCACTTGTGATGTATATATGTGTAGTTGGTTGTGAGAGTTTGCTTGTTGTTTATTTATTGATCTTATTAATTAAAATTTCAGGTGATGCATATTAAGTATAAAATGATTACATGTTTATATTGAAGTTCTTGAGGAGAAAATATAAACATAAATATTGAGATAGTGAGTCACAATTTGCAATGAATAAAATTTTGTGATCGGTGGCTGAATATAGGAGAAGAAGCTAAGAGTTATTCCAAGCTTAGCGTATTGTATGATGTGCATTGTACATATATAAGATGTAAATATATTGTTTTGTGATGTATATTCTTGTTTTATATGTACGTGTACTTATTTTGCACTATGTATTTTTTTAAGTAGTCATTTTATACGATGTACATTTATCTTGCATGATGTACATTTTGGTTTTAAATAATTTACATATTATACAATGATACTAAAAATATTGTACTATGTTGTGGATTTGTTTGATGTATATTTTCTATGCGCGTGATGTACATTGTAGGTTTAAGTAATGTACACACACACACACACACGCACACACAACACACACACACACACACACACACACATATATATATATATATATATATATATATATATATATATATATATATGGTTGGGTTCGGTGAGAATGGGTCTGTGGGTGAGAAATGAGAATAAATCTTAGCCACTATATCTAATCTAATCTAATGGATTAGATTTAATCAAATAAAATTAAAACCTAAAAAATCCTGTTGTCAACTCTCCGCCTCTCCCCTTCCATGGCCGCATCTATAATTCCCCTTCCAAAATTTGGCGCTTATCGGGTTTGTACGCTACGCAAAGTGCGTCTTCTACGGAGCCTCCATGCCTAGGGTCGCCACCAGGCGGCAGAAAATCGGCATCGGAGGTGAGCCTCCCGGCGAATTTCCGGTGTCCGATCTCTCTACCTGATGCGGGACCCTATGGTTGCAACATGCTCG